>JAEMWC010000008.1:1187500-1250000 GCA_016490735.1 Pachyseris speciosa
GAGGTTTTTCTCTGGGTACTCCGGTTTTCCCCTCTCCCCAAAAACCAACATTTCAGTTCAGTTGATTTAATTTGACTTTATTTGTTTCTGTATTTGCTTGGCCCCACTAGCCTTTGAGTTATAAATACTACCGAGGGTAAATAAAGGTTATTATTATTATTATTATTATTAGTAGTAGTAGTAGTAGTAGTAGTAGTAGTAGTAGTAGTAGTAGTAGTAGTAGTAGTAGTAGTAGTATAAATCTACTAGTCATTCAATTCTAAACAAGTCAATTATCTCAATCATCCTTGTAGACACTTCGAAAACACGAAGAAGCGGCCGGCATTTTGTTGACAATCGCTACTCACTTACTATCACAGAATAGATAGCGAGTAGCATAGCCAATCAGAGAATGGCATTCGTGATAGAATGCTAGTTGATTTCTACAAATGTGGGATAGAAACATAATGCTTTAAATCTGTACTTTTAAGCTGGTTCATATATGTATGACACTGCCATCTACGTAAAATGCAGCAGTGATCATAAAAGGTACAGTCTACAGTAGAAGTAGCAGAAGCAGAGCCAGTTAAATACCAAACTAGAAGGACTGCAAACATGCAATTCCATATTCTAGAAACTGGCTCATGGGAGCCCAGTGGGCTACTGAGGGCAGATAACAGGCAAGATATTTATTTCAATTTCTTGCTGCTGCAAATTTCTTGCACCATAAACACTGTCTTATGGTAACTCAGCAATGCAGCATCTACAAAATGAACCCATGCATATGAGGAAGTATTGGAGAAATTTAGTTTTTTACTCACCTACAGTGTACATGTACAGTAAGCTGATTTGTGAGTAAAGAAATGACCCAAGATGATGTTTGTACATCAATGGACTCAACAATTTGAGTCAACAACATTAATTTTAAACAAGTACCAGACTCACCTTGTTTGCACACACTCGAGACCCTCGGCACATTTAGGACGCTCTCTTGAAAACATTCCCTTGTTGCATGATTCTCCTTCTTTCTTCAGTTCAGCACACTTGCCACCTTCAAATACATTGAATGCACAGTAAAGGCCTGCTTTGCACTGGCTCTCATCATCACATGGTGACCTTGCAAGACCTGTACGCTCTGTCAAAGAGAGGAAAAAAGGGAATCACCATGAAAGTTAACCCTGTGGAACACTTCGCTCAGTTCTCATAGAAGTACTTGAAATGACATTGGCATTAAAGGTTCTTAAAGAAAATCCCACAATTTCTCAAACTAAAGCACACCCACATCACACTTTTGGGCTCCATTGCATGCTTCTCAAAGTTAATACACAAGACCCCACAATGTGGCATTATGGTGATGTATGGATAATGGACAATGTACAATAATGTACATATGCTGGTCTGGAACTTTTACACTGCATTTGTCCGTGGTTAGTAGAGGGGACTATTACGGTAACTATGAGCATTTTAAAAGTCTTTTTTTTTCCCAGGACTTTTTTTTTATTGACACCAAACAGTAACAAAATTACAGAAGTAGCTGAATGACATCAACTTATTATGTTAAGTACATAATAAATAAATAAATAAATAAATAAATAAATAAATAAATAAATAAATAAAAGAAAGAAAGAAAGCGACAACCACAAAAAAAAAAAATAAAAAAAAAGAAAGAAAGTGACCACAGGAGAAATAGAACAGTCATGTGGCAGGACATTCCAGAATGAATACTTACATAAAACAATAAACAATACTGTTTATGATACAATTGTTTGTGTGACGAAAACATTAATGAAATAGTACAGTAGTAGCAATAGTTGGTGGGAGTCTAAACATGTTAATTAACTAACTAAATCACACAGATGTTTGACCTAATAAGAGGGAGGGAAAGAGACTTTGAGAGTTAATAAATTAAAGCAAAAAACCATGGACACTGCATTATGTGCCACAAGAGGTTCCCACTTTTTTGCAATGACTTTACCTTTTGCTTCCACAGCATAATGTGATTTTAAGACACGAAGATAGCTAATCATATTCTTTGAATGTGCACCATGCTTACTATTAAAGGAGTCATTCATTTTTGTTTTGATTTGAAGCAGAGTTTGCTCACTGTGGAATTTGAAGAGGTAAATACCATATTTATTTGGTTATAAGCCGAGCGATTTTTCCATTAAATTAAACCACCGAGAGTAAATTTTCCACTAGAGAAGGGGGTTCGGCTTATAGCCGATAATTTTCAGGGGAAAAAAGTTCAAAGACCCAAAGACAACAATAAACATGAGAGACAAAAACAAGTTTTCTGTGTTATCATTGACTTTTATATGTGGTGGCTTGTAAAGGAGCCGTTTCCTAGTTTTGCTTCAAGGAAGCTTTCATCAGTCATCGTTGACATCACACTTAACCCGTTTGTTGCTTCACATACCCTACTATAAGCTTGTTATCTCCACAGAAGTCATCACATTTCCTGTGAATTAATTGGGTCTACTTTGTGATGTTACATGTATTTGTGGAAGAAATTCTTCAATAAACTTGAGCTGTTTCTGCTTTTGGGATCAAGCACAACCGAGCGTGACTCAAAGCACGTTGCTGGCTTGGTAACCTCTCACCTAGCCTGCCAGTTAGGTCATACAAGATGGCGGGTCATTTAAAACTTCAATCTTTTGTGTTTTGGAAGTGTTTTGAGTTTTTTTTGGCATAAAAAGGTTCCAAAATTTCCTACAAGTTACAAGGTTCGTTAAAATTCCTTTATGGTGAAGCTATGACATTGAATTTTTTAGATTTTCAACATAATTCTCGCTGAAGTGTGGCACACGATCCATACCATTTTTTTTTTCTCTGTGGAACTTTGGTATTCGATTTTCGAGTCTCGGCTTATAGCCAAGAGTTTTCTGGTTTTTTTTGGTGAACATCTGGTCACTACTCCACTTGCTAAGTTTAGGGTCTCGGCTTATAGCCAGGATCGGCTTATAGATGAATAAATATGGTACCAAAAATAAGATGTAGAAAGATAGCATGGGCAAAGGGAGTAAACTTTGGAGGAACTTTCCTTTACCTGGTTTAGTTATGCACCTGCCAAATTTGCAAACTTTATCACCACAACACTGATCATCACTGAAGCACCCAAAACCATCCAGGCATTGTTGGCACTGGTAGGTAAGTTGGCGGCAGAATTTGCCTGCACCACAGTCTTCGCTCTTGGCACATTCGGCCTAAAAACAATTCAAGGCAAATTAATGAGGGAGTAATGATGAATGTTCACCAACATAAAAAGAATAAAAGTATTGTCTCTACTGCATCACCAGGCTTTTATAGTAGGGTTAAGGCTGTATGTGGTGAGTTGCTAAAGTACAATACTGGTACCTCCTTTGGCATTGGGCTAATACAAAGTTCTAATCAAGTTGCTAATTGTACCAATGCTTAGTTTGTCACAGTCAAGTCAGGACAAGTGTACCCCCCTAGAGTACATTAATGAGTTGATTATTTGAACATTGAACCTGTTAGTTGTTTCGAATAATGCAATAATTTTTTAATATTCAAATCAAACTTCGATTGCTGATTGGACTAAGTGAACAAACTTGATGCTCCTTATATGGGAAATCGAAGCGTCCATAATGGCGTCCAGTGGTGAGTGGAAGTGATAAGTGAAAAACGGTATTGTAAATGTTATTATCGAGCAGTTTTTTTTTGCTTTCTACAGTACTGTACATCCCATAGAGCTTGTAGAAGTCTTATTCGTGATAAAAGGATTTCAGGCGAAGTTCTAGCAAGTTTTCTCGTCAATATTTTTTATTGTTTACAACGCTGTACGCTATCAGCTGTGTTTAATTTCGTTCCATACAAATTTATTATTTTTAGGATTCCTCGGAAAGAACAATATTGTTGGATTTTAAAGGGCTAAAAAAGGTGTGGTCTATGTATTAAAAGAGATCACAGAATTAAAGTCTGGTTGGTTGAACAAGTTTTTCAAACACATCTACGGACATACATCTGTAGTCTGGACAATCAGCAATTGAAGTTTGATTCAAATATTTCAAAAATTAGTGCATTATTCGACATGACTATCGGGTTCAATGTTGAAATAATCAACTCATTAATGTACTCTAGGGGGGTACACTTGACCTGACTCGACTGTAAGACTGTCAATTATACAATGAACAGTAACCAAGAATAAAGTGAGTGAGACACTTATTCCCATTACATTTTTAAACACTGCCATACAAACTGCCATTGGTTAAAAAAAACCAAAACCTTGTTGCAAAGGAAACCAAGAAGAGTAAATAATAAAAGTGGCATGAGCTACAAGGAAAAATAAAACATTTGCCCCCATCTTAGGAATTTGCCATGACATGAAGGTAAGATATAAGAGAAATAAATGGTGATATCTTGGGGACTTGTGTGTCTGTGTCTACTCTCTCAGCCTTACAGTTTTACAATGTACAGTCATTTGTATCTCTGTGAGCCTGAACCAATAATATGTTTGACATTGGTACCTGCCCTTCAAGAGACAGAAAGCCAATCCAAACATGACCAATTGAGAGGGGTTAGCATCCTACAGTGTGTGCATGTACAGATGTACTTGAAACACTGATGAAAACCCTGATGTCATGGCGACAAGATAAATTGTACATTACAAGCCATTTTGTTTCAACAGGTACAGTGTAGGTGTATAACAGATACTATTCAAATTCAGTTTACCAAGAAGCACTTAGTTTGAATGGAAAAACCATCATTTACTTTGGAGGAATTTTGCGTTTACAGCTGTATAATAAACAATAACTGTAGCATTTCATATCTTAATCTCCTTATTTCATTTGAGAAAAGAGTAGCCCTTCTTTCCCTGCTTACAATGTAGCTCTTTGAGCATTATGTTGAAGGGTAAAACATATACACAAACACTGTAAGTTATAAAATTTTAAATAATTTAGTTGCTGCATGTTGTTTTACTCTCACATTCAACGCAACTCTGCTGCATTACTAAACGTTTTATTGGTCTTACTGAAGCTTATGTTTATTTTCTGCTTCGTGAAGCCTATGCTAGAATAGAATGGCTATTATTTTATTACTGTTCAAAAGAGTTTGTTAATCATGTGGTTGTGATTGTTTAAGCTTATGAATAACTTTTGAGTAAGAAAAAAATGTAAGATTTGTGTTTGGCCTGCCTCAGTTCGCCATTGTTCACTGTAGATGACTGTTTTCTACTGAAAATTTGATTTATACTCTCCTGAATTTGAATGGCCTGAAAGGTCTCGGTCGTTAAAGTCTCCAAGACATATTATTTGTGGTTGTATAAGTTGTTTTCCCTCATTTCTTGCACCAAATTCACGAACAGTTTATTGACTGCCATTTTGTTTGTTTTGAAAAATTTTATTCCACAGTTAGTGAGTTAATCCACCTCGCTATAGGTGTGTTAAATTTAACCGTTAGTTTATCCTAAGGATAGTGCTAATCATGCTTTGCGGAACAGAATCTAACCAAAGGATAAATTTTATTCCTCAATTAACAGGATTAAATCCATTGATTAGCACTAATTGGCATTCCAGGAACCTGGGCCTGACCATCAAGATCTAACACAGCTATCATCTACAATGATACCCTTAAAAACATGCAGAACTCAATTCAGCCAATTAAATCCATGGTAAGTTTGGGGTTTGACCCATTTTGATTGGCTGAAGTGTTTTGCACTACTCTTTCAATTGAAAAGAATGAAAGACTTAATCAAACAGCAGCAACTTCACCTCGGTCCGTCCAAATGCATTAAAAACAACATTGTTGTATAGATGACATATTATGTTCGAGTTTGCCAGACCCATTTGGATTGGCAGATGTGTTCCTCACCATTGCTACAAACAGGAACAAGAACAAAACACTAATGTATTATTTTGTGGACTGCCTTGTCGGGGTTCTGTCGTTTTTGAATTAAGGTTTTAAGCGAACCCACTGTTTTACAAACAGTATGAATGATGAATGATAGGTCACAATATTTTGCTCTATTAAAACAAGCAAACTTTGGTATTTTAATTACATAAGCGTGTGAATTCACAGATAAGAATTTAAGATACAATGTACTATGTACATACATTGTAAATATTAGCGACGCGAACATCGTCTAGACGTTTTCCCATTGAGCACTTCTGCCCGGTTGTGGGGATGCAAAGAATGCAATGCATTTTAGCAATAGCAGGAAAATTTCTTGTAAGTTCAGAATACAGCTTTACTTCTAAAGTTAAGCCCCGGCTAAATGATCAAACATTTTATCCATCCAACGTCGTGTTGGACAAGCAAATTTGACCTTTTTCGCAGCTGCCTCTCTCAGCATTTAAATGGTTTTCATTTTTCATCCAACATTTTGCGTTACTAACAAATGTTTGTTGTTTGTTTCGCTTAAGTTCGGTAGTTTTTAAAGTTTTGGTTGCTATAAATTTCACGTTGATAAGAAACAGGAGGATAACCGAGACAGAATTGAGGGCGGCGATATCTTGTGTCAGCTGATCTTGAGTTACGATTTGTTAGCACGAAACAAACTCGGCTTTGTTTTCCGAAAAGGTAACATAGTACATTGACCGAAGCGCAGAATTTTAGGTTATCTGCCGATAACAATAAGATGCTCTGTTTCAATCTTTAAGGTTCATTGAAAAATCGAGTATTCAAGGTATACCGCATAGTTGTTATAAATTTCAAGGCCATATGTAAATAGAAATAAAGTGATATTGAGTAATTGTGTTTTGCTACCTTTCCCTTGACGATTCAAATGACCAATTGCTTGAATCGTCCATAGTTTACCTTGGAGAATCGAAAATAAAGCTTAGTGAGTAAACAGTGATAATATAAAAACTAAGTGGTTAGTTTCTCACAACTTCTGTTCTTTAATATTTCAACGTCGGTGATCAGAGTGATGCGCTTAGTCGCTTCCTGCGAGTTTCTGTGTTATAAACCCACCTCTTAAGTTCAGTATTTTTTTTTAAAGTTTCGGTTGCTATAAATTTTAGTTTGATAAGAAACAGGAACAATCCAGACGGGCAGAAGTTAGCGGCCACAATATATTTTGTCAACAGTATTCTGCGTTACGCTTAATCGAACAAAACAAACTCTTACAGCAGTTTTCCTAAAGCTTACACAGCACTTTGACCATAGTGCAGAATTTTAGGTTATTAGCCAACAAGAGTAAGATGCTTTGTTTCAATTCTTAAATAAGGTTCAAAGAATCGAGTATAGCTCATTAACATGGGTGTCCGCTACTTTATTTCATATGTGTTTTGATTTCGGTTCTGTCGCACACAGATATCAGTGACAGTCCTCTGTAGAAGAACATACACATGTACAGTCGATTCGCATTGCTACATGCTGTATCTCCGACTTTTTGACAGCAGACTACACGCAAATTGCATGTATAAATAACAAAAGCTTATGAAACACGTAAAGCAATATTTACACGCATGTAAATTACACACAATGCCCACACAGTGTCCACTCAAATTACACTCGCATTACACGCATTTTACACGCGTGGACATGCTGCAATCCCCCGGCCGGTACTGTACTTTGATGCTCAACGTTATACAAATAGTTTAAAAAATGAGAGGCCCAGTCAAGTTAAATTTTTAGTAAAGGACAGAAGAAACTGGTCAAGTTTGCTAATGAATTTATAAGCAGTCCCTTAATTATTTTATCACCAGTTTTGTTAAATTTAACTCATCTCGTGCAGTTGATCGACTCAAAGGCCAACTCTAAAAAATATGGCTCTAACCAACTACAATTATAATGTAGGTTCGGATCATGGGATAAACTTTGCACTACTCTACTGGGCAATGATGTGGAGACGATCACATCAGCCATCTCATTTGAATGCATGGACAGGTTTTACAACAGAACAAGCGAGCCATCACACAATAGGATGAAAGAACTGCATAAACATGTCCAATATGCAAATTATATGTTGTTCTTTGTCTGCCATGCATGCAGACTTCTACAAAAACAATGCCACTAAGACTTGTTTGTTACAACTACATGTCTCTGGAGCGAAGAAATTGCATGTAAAAATGTTCATATTCTCGGCTTCTAGAGATTATTTCTTCATCTAAGCTTATGCATATCGATTCGGGGACCGATCAGAGTGCGACTATAGCTAAAATGTAAGCTCTTGAGAAAAAATTAATAATTCAAAAGAAAGACTTTCTCCCAAATCCAAGGATAAAAAACCTTTATCGACCAGCTGCTTACAAAAAAGCACGTCCAAAATCTCCGTCTTTCATGATAATCCTACCTTCATTGATGGTCCGTTGTCCTTCACCTTACGTTGGATAGTTCCATTCGGGAAGCGAAACACTTCGACTGTTTTACTGCTAGACGTTTCGTTTCCTCCGGTAGGTTTCTTCTTCTCGTAGGTCTTGGTCACTTCGTGAGTTCCACTTTTGTCCGTCTTCTGCTCGTACTGTTCCACTTTGATGTGAAATGCGCCCGAAGAATCCGAGCTAGAGCTAGAGCTAGAGCTTGAACTTGAGCTCGAACTAGAGCTGTGACTGGAACCGCTCGGCTCCGCTCGTTTCGATTTCGCGGCGCCTTCGTCCCAGAAGTCGATCTCGTTCATGTCATTCGGCCAGGATGAAAACTCAAGCGCCCCATTATGTACCACAAGGTACACAAAGAAGAAAAACGCTGTAGAACTCCTCATTTCTCCTCACACAACCTCTGTTGAACTGACGTACACAAAATAGTTTGCCCATTAGTATAAGACGTCATGGAAACTCCTCAGGCAAGTAAGGAATGTCCCGGATGTTAAGGCAAATACTTTGCTTTTCACCCTCTTTGGAAACAAACAAACAGACAAAACCAAAAAGGAGCCTCTAAAAGGCAAAACCGAAAAATAGTGTAGTTTTCATATCTTCATGGAGCCTCCAAATTGATTTTTGAGGAAGAGAATACATTATTCTAAAGAACAAGTGGACTGCGTAACCGTGTTCGGAAATTCCGTTTCCTTTCGTATAATTTCCGTTTCCTTTCGCATCCCTTTAAATATTACCATTCTTGTCAAGTTTGGGAGGCAGATTTCGTTGCATTTTTGTGCCATAGCACAACTCGCCCATTACTAACAAATAATTAATGCAAAGTTCCATCTCTCAGGTAAGAATAGCCACCTACACAGACGATCTTTGTTCTTGTCACGTACTCCAGGCTTCTCCCACGTTCGGCTAAGGTAAGACTGAATAGAAATCACACAAGAAGGGGTGGAATAGATATATTAAAAAGGATTGAGTGACTGCCAACAAATCACCTGCGTTACTATTAGGGGGAGATCGAAAGCATTTCACAAGAAATATAAAGAAATGGCAGTCGACATTTCGACTAATCCAACATCGCTATCAATTTTGACATCCAACGAACTTTTAGTCTTGGCTATGATGTTGTATCATGTACATTAGGGGTATCGAATGGTCTCTGCCAGCAATTGCGAGCATGCGAGCACTGTGTTTTATTTTGCGAGCACGAGCAGTGATCAAATTTGTCTTGCGAGCAGCGAGGACATTAGAAAAATGCAACTGGCGAGCAGCAAGCTCTTCGTAAATTCTCCTCTAGGGTCTGCCGGCAGCAAGCTAACTTAGCTGAATATTTAACTTCTTGTGCTACAATTTGCTTGACCATGGCGGTGTCCAACCAGAAAGTTTTCGCTACTTTGGCCACCGCTCACATATGAAATTATTCCTTAACGGCTTAACACTTCTTAATGCTTTATTATTGTCATTCCTTTACCTTTTAAATCGTATTTAAATGCCCTTTACAGTGTGAATAACTAAAAGAATTAAGAATTGAATTCAATGATAGGGAAATTAGTTTTCCGATGTTTAAGCAATATACCACAAGTTTCTACGGTTTATAGGCTGGTAAACCACGCGATATGTTGGAAGAACACTCAGAAGAATTCTTGAATCACGAGCCGCAGGCGAGTGATTTACGAATTCTTCGAGTGTTCTCCCAACATCTCAAGTGATTTATCAGCCTATAAACCATAGAAACTTGTGGTATATTACTGTTACATGATAATTCAGAAGACCTCCAAAGTGAGTGAAATAAGAATACAACATGATAGAAATGCATGAAACCCCAAATGGAAACTCGAAAAAAATCCGAGTTCCAGATGGGATTTGAACTCACGACCCTCCGCGATCTAGATGGACGCTCTAACCACAGAGCTACTGGGACTCTATGGTGAGCAAGGGTGAAATGTGGGCTTTGACTGGAACCGCATCGCGCGGTCACACGGCCAAATAATGACCAGCACACTCATAACTGCATCACGCAGTCACATTAAGGCATATCAAAGATGCAACCATCTAAGACCTCCAAAGTCACCCTTGCTTACCATAGAGTGACAGTAGCTCAGTGGTTAGAGCGTCCATCTAGATCGCGGAGGGTCGTGAGTTCAAATCCCATCTGGAACTCGGATTTTTTTCGAGTTTCCATTTGAGGTTTCATGCATTTCTATCAGCAGTTTTGTATTCTTAATTCAGAAGACGCGCGAAATTTCCATGAGTTTACTGATACAATAAACCATAGCTGATTGATCAATCAGAGCGCGCGAATTGACTTTGGTTATTTAACAAATAAAAAAACCTTAACTGTGCTCTGTTCTGTTATAAGGCACTCAAGGAAGTGACGAGAGCACTCAAGAAGTAGTTAGAAGCACTCGCCTACGGCTCGTGCTTCTTCCTACTTCTTGAGTGCTCTCAAGGAAGTGAGTGCTCTCGTCACTTCCTTGCGACTGCCACTTGACTACCATATTCAAAGGAGTTCAGTACCACGTAGAAACGCATTTATTTCTGTACCAAAAAACCTACAAAGAGCGATTTACGAATTTTCGCTAACTTTCGAGCAATCGCCTGAGCAAATTTCAATGAAAATCCGAGCATGTGATCAGTTGCAAAAACATTGTCAGCGCTTGCAAGCGAGCACTCGCCAACATTTTGCGAGTAAATCGAGCAAAGGTCACATTTTGCGAGCACTTGACAATTTTAAGGGACCATTCGATACCCCTTACATTGGAACATCGAACGACGTTACTCTTGATTTAATCACGGTCAAAAGTGAAAAAAAAGTCCGTCAAAGGTAACTTTTCTACTTCGAGAGTTTAAAAGGTGACTGGGGGAGGGGGGGGGGGAGCTACTCCCTATAATGGCCTATACGGGGAGGCTCCGCCCGAAAGGGGTACCTTTGTTTACGCTTCAGGTATATGAAAGGCTAGGGATTTCACGAGTCGAAGTATATGAAAGGGTAGAGAAATCTGTCATTTAGGTATTTAAAAGGGCTTCATTAAAATATTTCGAACACATACCTTATGACTGTACTGTTCCAGTGGTAGGTATAGGATATCATTTGTCAATGGAAGGTATACGAAAGGGGTACCTTTTCTGTCTAAAATGGTATATAAAAGGGTAAGGGGTCGGACCTCGGGGCGGAGCCTCCCCGTATTAAATTTTTTCAGCGACTTCGTCTCGGTCCATAAACACGCGAAAAAAGAACTTGGCCAATATCCTTCCGTCTTGACCTCACGCTTGGCCAATAACTCACATATAATGACGAAAAAAGAACAAATCAGCCTTAAAATATGCAATTTTATTACATGCAAAAATATTGTTTGCAAGTCTAAGAATATAAATTCAATTACTTTTATTGTCATGAAATTGAAACCGGCACTAAAAGAAGGTCAAATCTGAACGAAGCCTTTTAATGTAATCGAACTGTTTAACATTTGCTACAAAAACTTAAAGAGAGCAAAATGTCAGTAAAATTAGAACACGTACACGAACCAAGACGTACACAAACAGAGGGAAACTCGGCTAAAAATCTCCGAGCTTGCCAAGCGTGGTTTTTTACAAATTGTTACATTCGATGTTTATAAATTTAATTTATACACACGTAGCAACTCGTCTAACATACGAAGCTTGAAGCGATAAATACAAAAATACAAAATCCCCAGAGTGAACCAATCGAGTTTTTGTCTGTAAATATTTCGAGTTCAATTCGTGAGGATTCTCAGTTTTATTTCTCGAGCGAGAATTCAAAGGACCTATTGAATGGTCGATCTTATACTCCCCTTTTAAATTCTTCTTTGGCGCAGTTGTCTTCTAACAATATAATAAAGCGTGATTATTTTTGTTTTTCCTTAACCCATTAGATTCAGAGCGTTACCTCTGATTCATACGCGTATGTGTTTAGAGCCAGAATATGTACAATTGAAAAACGAATGCGAGTAAGATTTGGCAGAAGAGGAGTGCCCTGGCCTATTTCCCTTCAAAAAACATTTTCGGAGCACCAATAAGAGCTGATGGATTTTTTTGACGTTAAATTGTGCGGCACTGCTCAGTATACAAGATTAGTTTGAGCAAGCAGCGACAAAATTATGGGCATTTCCTGTTGTTGAATGCCATGGATCATCATTTTACTGTAAAAACTCTAACTCTGCCACAGGCAGCCCAAGCTCAAGAAAATAAGCGACGAGCACAGTGCGGTAGTGGTGTGTTTATACGACAGTTTGAAAAACATGAGAAGGTTCGTCGGAAACACAACGGAGTGGTTTTAAATTACCAGTAAAGCAAACATAACCTATGCAATTTTGCATTAATTGTCGTTTGGCCACAATTAGGGGCGACAGTTTGAGTTACTCATACTCGGAATACAACAATAGCCGAAATCGTTTCAATTTGGGTCCTCAGAAAACAACGCAGATTTTACAAATGCAAAACAAATCCGTTGCGCTCCCGCACAAAGCTGTTTGATTCAAACTGTTCCACCACTCTTTGAGGCGGGGTCACGTTTGCCGCGTATTCCATCAGCTTCAGCTTGGGGTCCTGTGCCTCCCTATTGCTCCAGCATGCATACGCTGCTTCTTTCTAAGAATCAACCCTTTGCAATACGCCCTCCGCATGGGTCAACAGTTCGACTCCAGTGGCTGAGACAGCTTTGCTATGGCGTTTTCCAGTGTCATTCTATGTCCCAGGCTTTTGACACCCAACTCTTTCAGTTCAGTCTTTGTTAGATCGGGAAGATGTGCGCCCTGAATGTCGTTCTCTCTGAATGTCTCCTTGTACTGAGGCATTTTTATAGAATCCAACCAGTTACACACGTCGTCACAGTCCCAGTCCAGCACTGCCTTGTCCATGAACGCCTCCCTGCAGGGAAACCAGTCATCGTGAAACACAGAAAAACACGAGCTTCAAAGGGGCTTTTCGTATAGTTTTAAGTTCCTGGAAACACTTGTGAATGGGGGTAGCGAGTGCGCGGTTATTTACGCACTCTTTAAGGGACAAGAAATTTGAGCGATAACTCAACCAAGTGAGCTCTACTGACAGATCTTAAACTCCCACTTTCACAAAACCTTCCATTAAAACTCAGTTGGCTAGCCGACAAAAACTTTGCAGCGTTTTCTATTTGAGAATTTTTGACACTGTCACGCTTCAAAGTTTACCACATCGCCCAGAATAGAGCGACATATCCGGGACCTTGACAATGGCTCCGGCGGTAAATTTGAAAGTTAATCAGCGAAGCGGGATTAAAACAAAAGAGAAATTACTCTGAAAAGGTCGAGTAGGGCTTGCGTTTTTCAAGCTTTCGTCCAAACTACGCAACATGTCTTACTTTTAGGAAGCTTTTCCAAAAGGCACTGAAGGTATCAAGACTACACCAGTAGGAATTCACGCTTTTTCGAAACACACACACAAAAAAAAGCTAGGTAATGGCGGCGGAAACTCACTTCACGTTTTGAGACAAACACGGGTTACTAAATGGGATTATTTTCAAGACAACAGGTCACGGACTGATGGATGTCGATACTTACATAGGCCTGGCGTATCCACTAAATATTGAAGAAATGTCTGTATAGCCTATGCCACCCTACAAAATACAAACAAATTGTCCAATATTAGTTGAAAAAAAGCCCCCGAAAATGACTGGCCGATAGCAAGTCGTACAAAACAAATGAAGAGCAGCCGAGTCGCTTGATGGAAGTTTCAGTTCTGTTTGATTAATGCTCTATGTTTAGGCCATTTGCTCGATGGCGTCATCGTACTATAACTATCATAATTTACATAAGAAAAACACAAGATGAACAATTTTGGTAGTTGTAGCAAAATAACGCCATCGTGAGAAACACCCCATTGGTTGCTTTGTGAACTTCTTTACTGTGGGTATTTAAGCCGAGTACATGCACGACCCAAATATACCCTACTAAAAGACATGTTTTATCGTGCACCTGTGATCCGTTCCCAAGGCCCCAAAATCCCTGACGCAAAAACTCACCCGATGAGACGTCCTTCCAATTATAAGCCCAAGGTTTATTATGGCCGCAAGCTCTCTTGAGATGCCTTTGATGGCAAGTCTGACTAATTTTGAAATGAAAAGTTCTCTCTGATAATCCTCCGAGCTACCCTCCTAAAATGGTCTATAAGGAATAACATCTCACAGCTTGTACTCGGAATTTTAGGTCAGTTGGCTTCCGAGCCGTTCATTCATCATTCAAACCGTTAGAGTATAAGCCACCTTGTTAAGTGTACTTAGATACAAGACTACTTTGTATAATTATTCTAAAGACGGCAGTGGGCACTGCGGAACATGTCGTTTCTGTCTTTTTATCCTGAGAGGAAATTACAGGTATGTCAAGGTCCGTCATCACACTATACTTATCCGACAAAGAAAACAAATCTCATACCTTTTCACTCTCATCACTTCTTGCGGAAGATGGTAAACTAGAGGAATCATCGTCTTCTTCATGGTAAACTAACTCGGACGGCTTTGGTCCCCTGGGTGAGAACTCCGGTGGGGAGGAAGCGGCGGGGAATCGAGTAGGGGGTAAGGTTCATCAGTGTCTGTAAACAATAGAGGCGGGGGAGGCAATCCAAAGTTAGTGTCCCTATTAGACGGTTTGTTTGTTATAGTATCAGTTTTCACTTGGTCGGTGTCTTTCTCTTCGGAGATTACTTCACTTTTAACTAACGTCTCCTTAGGTAGGTTAGTGCTATCATTAGCATCGGTTGATTTCGGTTTCAAGGGTACCACAGGGTCAATTTCATTATAGTCAGTTCTCGGAGATCCTTCTGTTGGTGATTTAGGTGTCTCCTCCTTTTTGGTCTCAA
Source organism: Pachyseris speciosa (assembly GCA_016490735.1). Classification (NCBI taxonomy): domain Eukaryota; kingdom Metazoa; phylum Cnidaria; class Anthozoa; order Scleractinia; family Pachyseridae; genus Pachyseris; species Pachyseris speciosa. The sequence continues at coordinate 1,202,593 of JAEMWC010000008.1, forward strand.
AAGTTAATTGAATTTTAAAGCCTTTCTTTGTCGTTATCGTCTTGTTGAATTTCTCTGGCTCGGGCGCCTTTACAATGCTCTCTTCAGACGGAGAGCTGCAATCACACCAAGGTCTAGACGCATTTTCAACATGATCATGATGCTCCGACGGCCATACCGGTGGAGGAACAAACACTTCGCTGCTTGAATCACTGCCACTGTTCCAAGAGTTCAAACTCCAGTTTTCACTCTCAGCTTCTCTCCTTATCACTTCATCTAACATCATCACAGATTTATCCTCTTCAGACAAGACCGGTGCTGGGATGTCAAAGGGAAGTGATCGCCCAGCATCGCCTCCCTGCTTACGGTGCCTCAAATCTGGTGAGCTTAGCCGTTTCTTAGGCGCTACTGGAGGCGAGGGTTTACCACGAGAGTTCACCGCTCTCGCCTCTACCAACTGTGCGAGTGCGCTGTTATTGCTCTTCCCAGGAGAACTAGGTTGTCTTTCGTTTCCAGTGTTGTTGGCCTGTTGCGAGGACTGCGCCGCCGCGCTTAAGCCAGTACCCGAATGAGACTGGGCCGAGATTCGAGCTGCGCGCTCAGCAACAGCTTTGGCCAGTAGACTGCCGTGCTCAACCGCAAAATTTCGCGAGTCACCATTGGCAGGAGCGGAATGTTTTCTCACTGTTGTGTCAGCTCCCTTGTCGTTTGGTGCACATTTTAGGTTCAGTTTTTTCGCGGCCAAGGCATCCGCTGTAATTAATCCCTGTGAAACTGTCGTGTTGGGGATGTTCGTTTTCGATGTGCTGGGAATAAATACAGGTGGTGGCGGTGGAGCCGCGCCTCTGGATGAATTCACGCGGTCGCTCAGCTGGATCTGAGGCGGTGGCGGTGCTGTTGGTGCAGACGTGTTGAGTGGTTTCGGTGGTACATGGGGGCTTAAGTTACGATCAAAATCCACTGGTTCCGATAATTGCCTCCCCAACTTGCCGCTTGCTGTCGAGCCCATTTGACTGCCAGCCTCCGAGGAATCTAACGACTGCTGTCTGTTCATGTCGCGAATTGGCGAAGTTGAATTTGTGTAACGGCGGTAGATGTCAGCTGAAGAAGCTGTCAATTTTTGTTCGCCCAAATCAAATTTACCTTTTTCCATAACTTTAACTGGCGATTTTTCACCGTTGCTTTCGTCTTCAGTGAAATTCTCTTCCAGAGAAGTCATTATTTTAGAGCGAACCATGTCTGATGCCTCCAACTTCTTACGGGGATTGAACTTTGCTGGAGCGCTCATTTTTCTATCTCTGAACTCCGTTGGTTGAAATGATGCTCGCGCATCGGATTCAGGGGCCGAAGACTTCCGACTCCTTTGCACCGGCTCGATTTCCGTATCCGTTCCTCTCTGATTAATGCGTTCGGTTCGCGCCGCAACGGCTTCTTGGAGTGCGTCGGATAAAGTCCGGGGTTTGGGCGGGACAGGGGGCTTCTCTGACTTAGGTGTGTTGCTTGTTACCTCGGCACTGGCTTCAACGACTTCAACAGGAGTTGCTACAACAGTCATCTCGGGCTTACGATCAGATGCCTCAACTGCTACCACAGCTGCCTTCACAGGCGTAGCTACAACTGTCTCGTTATCGGTTGTGCTCGCCGTCCTCGATTTGTACGTATTTGGCTCAACGTAACTAAACGGCCTGTTATACGCCATGTTGCGCTTGGCGTCTTTGCGCAACACGACGTCTTTGGGAGAGGAACTAGGACCGTTTTGGATGTCATCGCCGTTTACTTTGTCCAAATTCGGAGTTGATTTCGATGTAGGCGCATACTTCGAGAACGCGGCGTTATCCTCGGAAACTGATCTCGAGAACCTGGGATCGCTAGGTACATGTGGTATAGCCACGGGCACGGCAGCGGAAACGGGCCGCCTTCCAACAATAGATTCATACGGTGGAGGCATAATATTATGCATTGACTGCGCTCTTTGGTAAGCGGTCTTCCCTGAATTGACCTCACTAGCTGATTTACGCTTTGCTGAATTTTGTCCCTTCATATGTATTCCCACTGGTTTACGACCATGCGGCTTCTGTCGCTGAAGACTGTGCCAGCGGTTTTCTTTTGACACTGCAATAATGCTGTCAACTCCGTAACTCGGGGGTTCCTCGTAGCTGCTATCACTCATCTCTGCAAATAACCAAAATACGATTTTCAGACATTTTAAAAGTTCTTGAATTTGTTCCGCTACAATCAATCGGAACTTTCCATTCATTTCTTTTTGTGAAAAATTTCCTTCCTTGATCAAACACCACGACTAACTTAATCTCCACTCTCTACACACGCAACTCAGTGTTAACGTTACTGCAAACCTTCAGAGGTGCGTTACGGAAACTCGCTCCTGTGCGTGTTGTTTTTAAAGAAAGCCCAGGAAATTATACATCACCGAAAGCTAACAAAACTTAGAATCTGAAAATAACTAACTTTAAGAACTTTTCTGTTTCCATAGGCGAGCGCAAGGTTTAAACCAAAAACTGACAATGTTTGCTCAACCAAGTTGATAGCACAAACATCCAAACAAAATGGACTTTTTTCTTTCAGGAGATAATAGATTAACAAACTGTGTAAGGCTTTTTTTAATATTTCAGTTGGTTCCTGAGAAAATTTATTGTATAGTTGGCCATATAAAACAAAGAAGAAACATAAATGCAAATAAAAGACCGCCAGATTCCTAATAAAAATCACTGGATTTCGACGCTTTTAGCTATTTATTAACTTCGCCCGAAAATCTTTTGTTGTTGTTTTGTTGTTGGCGTTTCTCGCGTTCTTTTACTCACTTTGTAAATTTTCTTTTACCAGCCTGGCCTAACCAAAGTAGGGAAAACTCGAATTTTGAGAAAAAATTGACCCCGAAGGTTTACAGAAACCTTAAGACAAGACGTTTAGCAAAATTTGGGCGCCTTACGGCCACTTAAATCAGCAAAATTAAATAAGTAAATTAATTAATTAAATAATTAATTAATAAACAATTAAGAGTATGAATGAATTAAGAGGTATGCCAGCTGTTACTTACACTAGCACTCACCACCTTTAATAATTCCCCTTACCTACTGCAGTCGCGGAAATGCAATTTTATAAGCAAAATCAGGTTCGCCAAGCATTAGATAAGTCACCGACAAGGTCAACGATTCGGGCAAACATGGCTTACAGCGCACGCGCAAAGCGAGCAGCAATATATGAATGTTTCCAAGTAATGTGGAATTAAAGACCAGAGTGAATTAGCGTGGAGAGTTTAAGTTAGTCCCTCGCTGTGAAGAACACGTGAAATTTAACGAATGCTTTCAATGAAGGCTCACTGATTTAAACAGTTTATTTAAACGTTTACGCTACCCAAGCTTTTGCAATGTCATTATAAATATACAAAATGAAAGATGTATTACCGTACTTAGATGTCGAGCAGCTACAGAAGTGTAAACAGCTCACTCGCAAACAAATGCTTTGCCTTTGTTTGTCTTGGTCTCTGCTTTTGTTTTGTTGTTGTAATTTATCTTTGTTTTCATCCATTTTTCAGGGATGAAACACTGTTTGGAATATAAATAGAGGTCGAGAGACAACATCCTAAACTCCGTGCTCCGTACAACGAAATGAAAATCCTTGCTGATTTCGACAGACGATGAGAAATATGGTTGAAGAAGTGCTTTATACAATCAGTTATACTTCTATGACGTACAAAGTTGAGAGAAAGCTGGGTACTAACCAAAGAGCGAGGGTCGACTGGAAGAGAGTCTACTCAAACGACCCAGGGTCAGTGTCGTAGATGGGTCACGGTCGGGGGGAGGCGGGGGGAGTTTGAAACCTACAAAATGACAACGCATGACACGTAAACATAAATTAGGTTATGATTAGAATCATGATACCATCAATTTTAACTTTAAGTTACTTTAAAGGGAGTAAACAAGACAGCAGTTATCTAAAGTGGTTAACTTACATAGAAACACCCCCCTGGGGACAGTGGTCAGTTGACAGATCTGGTATTTAGAGGGGGTGGGGATGGGGGGGGGGGGGGGTGGGCACTGAAGCGACTGCTACGGGATACAAAATTATTTTGTATTGGTGTTTCTTATCGATTTGAATGTTAAATGCTTGTACTTCCTCCGAACGTTTACTTCATTAATCACAGCATATTGAAAAACTTGCCAAGTTGTACGCCAAATAAGTGATCCAAACCCCTAAATGATGTAAAAATTAGTAATGCATTTTATTGTAAACAGCTACGGTAAGAAAGTTATAATTACCACTACATATGGGTCAATCAATCAATCAATCAACCAGTCAGTCAGTCAGTCAATCAATCAATCAATCAATCAATCAATCAACCAGTCAGTCAGTCAATCAATCAATCAATTTTACCACGAGCAACTTAAAATTAACCTTCTTCCAGTCAGGCTTTATTGCGTTGGTCTCCAACACGCACTATTTAATCCATGCATGCATCCATGCGGGCAAATAGGCACATACAATACTGCTCATAAACTACCCAACATTCTCACCGTGTCCGTCTGTGTGATCAGTTCCATTTGTAGACGGCGTTTTAGACTTAACCGTTATTATTTTTAAAGTGACTGAATTGCCACCCTTTTTTATCAAGTCTACCACGTGACCATGCGTTGCTGTAGTAACGTCTTCGCCGTTAACCTGGAAACAACAATTGGACAGAACAGTTAAGAGGCAATATCCACCGTTTTCTCTCTCCAACTTCGTCATTTAATTGAGTCATGTCAGCTATTGCTGTGCCACAGCAGCACACACTGCCGGCTATTACAGAAGCGCTTAAAACACTCCATGGCTTCGTTATCGGTATTTTGACCAGAAGTCGCTAATCCATTTGTGTAATGAACACTGTTACAGATGGAAAGTCATTTGGCTACGCACACGACACAAAAGGCAATGGCTAACCTCTAAAATGAAATCGCCGGCTTTAACGCCTTTCAATTCTGCTTCTCCATTTTTCTCCAACTCTCCAAAGTACTGAAGAGCTGGAAACTCGGGGGTGGGCTCGAAATTCAACCGTGGAACTTGTGCTGTAGAAATCGTAAGAAATGACATCGTAAGAAACAGCCGCTACTGTACTCGTAATCAATTAAAAGCAAAAATAAATAAATAAATAAAATAATAATACATGTACACCTATTGTAGCGATTAAAAAATACTCAACTGCAAAACGCTACCTTAAGCTAAAACCAAGGTTAGATCGCCAACCGACACTTCTAAAAAGTCTGGCGAGACAAGAGGTCAAAGTGTTGCGTGACGGAATTAGTCAAGAGGGTACTGCACTTACAATTGGCTCCTCTCATCTGAAATCCAAAGCCGGCATCGGTTCGCTGAAGAGTCACAGTACGTGACGCATTATTGTTCAAATCCAGGTGGCTCACACCATTGGTATCACTGAAATGACAGATTGAAATAATGAACACTTCAAGTCTGAGTTCTTCGTGGATCTTCCGGCTGGTCCACCAAAAAAACCAAGTTCACGGGTGACATCACAAAGCACACAACAATGGAGAAACAATACACCAGGGGCCCGTTTCTCGAAGATCCCGGTAATTATCGGGCCCGTTAGCTGTTTTGTTTTCCATTCCAGATGAGAGTTTTCCAAAGTTTTGAAAATAGACCAATTTCGATATATTAAAATTCAGCCTAAGACAATAGACCTCAGCTCGAGGTTCCGGGAATAACAATAGAGTTTGTGGGGCGGTTTATTCCCCGGAGCCTCGTGCTGAGGTCTATTGTTTTCCGCTGAATTTTAATATATCGAAATTGGTCTATTATACAGTAAAGTTATCTGCTTAAGAAACAAAATGAACTTCATTAGAGGTCAGTTCCTTGAGATTTTGATTTCAAAATATGGTTTCGGGCCCGTTAAGTTGCCGAGACTTTGTTTCTTTAGCTGATAACTTTACTGTATAACTTTTAAAACTTTTGAAACTCCCATCTGGAATGGAAAACGAAACAGCTTAACGGCCCGGTAATTACCGCGAGCTTCGCGAAATGGGCCCCAGGGCCGGGCTGTTCGAAGGCCGATTAACCCAAGGCTAAGCCAAGATTAAAATTAACCAAAGAGGTTATTTCTCTATCCACGAACGTTGTTCAACGCTGATATTCTGCAAAATTTTTTAGCGGACGTCAATCCTGAAAAAGCAAAAAGCAGCAAAACAAACTTTCATCCAAAAGTTAAAAACTACAACCAGTTAACGCTAATCCTGGATTAAGTTAATCGGTTTTCGAACAACCGGACCAAGAACGAAAACAATAGACTAAGAATGGATTTGGTACATGGTGCACCAGACGATCTTCCTCTAGTTATCTACACATTATCTACGCACTGCACCTGAAGTGGGTTTTAGAGAAGTAGGGACTTTAAACATGACAGTGCACCAACCTACCTGCTGGAAAGCGAAGAAACAGACGGCGGCCGGGCAAAAGGCGGCTTAGCTCTTTGCTTGCCTGACAATTTAAAAAATAAACAGTCAAACAGACGAATTCCTTCACCACATGTCTGCGTTGACATTGGTTCATCAAAACAAAGATTCGAAAACGTGCGCTATACCGGCGATCAGAAACGCTACTTTCTAATGAATTCCTATAAATTTGTTTCGTTACCATATTCGAAAACTGTTGTTCTGATACGCGTAAACGAAACATCTTCGATGGTCTAGCACTTTTGGCAATGCCAAATTGCGGAGCGCAAGGCCTTAGCACATGATTTCAAAACACTTTAAGAAAACGGATACGGGAGGACAGGGCCTTAAACCGTACCATCGTCATTAGGGATAAAAAGGAAACAAAAAGAAAAAAGTAAAAAAGCAAACAACCGGCTTAACATACGAAACAACAGGAAGGTTAACCAAAGACTACGGCAAGGCCAACGGAAATGTCATTTCAAAATCTTTATCACAGGGATTGTAGCTACTCATGGTTATTGCAAAAAGTGAACAAACCATCCAGGTACTAAATTAATACGAACGACGTTAATGAAAAGAAAGAGATTGAAAGTTTCGCTGTCGTGTGTTTACGTCCTCCACAAAAAGGCTTTAATTTGGTCATTTCACGTTGTTGTTTGCAGAGGACGGTAAAGAAATGTACCAAAATGTAAAACGCACGTGCAGGGCGCTTGTTTTGCTCATCAACTAATTGTGTTGTGGCGTTCTGGTCGCCTCTGCCGTTTTCGCTCATTAAGCTCTTTATATGACAATGCAGAGTGGACAAAAGATGCTACGACAGATAATACACCGCGAAGTGGCTTCTGTAATATAACACGCATCAAGACAAAAGAAAAGCAATGAAAATTAAGCTGAAACAAATCAAGCGCAATATCGAAACAAGAATCGATTTTAGGAGTTCAACCAGTTCACTATTCCACGAAGCAGAGAAATGGCATACCAGGAAAACGCCACACAACAGGATAAAAAACAACTTCTCAATTGTTTTGGGAAGACTGCGCACGTTTTCTCTGAGGTTTTCCGCTTTTGAAAAAAAAAATTGCATTTATTAAACTGCGAGATTGGCCTTCTAGGAATGACACTCGACTCTATCGATATCCAAATCAATACCTACATACCTTTTTTCTTTTCCTCTACACACGAATGATGAAACCAGCCAGTTGAGGTTCCCACGCGTCCTTCCCAAAAGCCTTTCTCGCCGACGTACAGCACTGTAAAAACGACCCAAGAAAAACATTATGAGACAGCAAGGCGGAAATAAAATAATGTTCCCAACCGGGTTTGCGACATATGAACGTGACGCAATATTCGCTGTCAGGCGAGTGACATTTTCATGCCATTGTAAAGCGGGCGTAAATGAAAGTTTCCTCAAAGCAATAGATTGTCGGTTAACATCTATATATACTGACCAACAGATAAAACGGTAGTTCATGTGCTGTGTTATTTATAATAATTTGGTATTATCCGCTATACATAAGCCGAATTTACACGTAAACAACACAGCGTGAAGTTGTCTGCAAGCGTGAACAATTATCACCCAATAGTCATTGTTTTTTTTCTATCCCAGATCAAGCTGTGTCTGACCTGTCTGACAACATCACAAGACGTCACAGAAGACACTCCAGTAATTTGTTATCGAGAATATATCCCGGCCGTCTTAATTCCAGACGTTTTTATTTGTCCCTATAGCTACCAGTTGAATAATTCAAAACAACTCGTTGAATCTTACTTGCCAGTTTCAGGAAATAAACACGTCTATACATTCTTGCCTTCACGCGACCTTGCCACAAGGGGCAAGACATTACTTATGAAAAACAATCCCTCACAATCATAAAAAAGACAACAAAATAACGCAACCTTACCTTCCACCTCATCTCCTAACTGAAGCGCCAACTCTCCGGCCGTAAAAGGCCTATAATCTCTGATAGCTGTAAAACGCTTCCCAGGCATGCTTGCATAGAGCCGTTTACGAATTGTCGCTGCACCAGACACCACTTTAACCGGCGGTACAGAAGACGTCGAGTCAGGAACCGCGTGCCGCCATGTTCGGTGCTTACCCTTCTCTTCTCTCGGTGAAAGCTCTCCCGAGTCGGAGTCCGAAGTGTCCGAAGCCGTAGAGCTCACAGATAAAGTTCTACTATTCCTGTTTTCCAAGTACCTGTGCTTTTCCAGCTCGCCATTCATTGTTGTAAATGTGTTCATCGATTGAAGCCGTATCCGAGGCCGTAGTTGATGGAATACTTAGAGTTGAAGAGACAGGAGACGGGGGCGTGGTGTCGCTGTTGACGGACAATTGACTTTCCGAAGACGTCCGAGGAAATAACGAAGATGCCTTCGGCTTGGAAACGGATTTCCGACGACGAGTGCTGTAAGTTGGCTTTCCAGAGAGTTTTACTGAAAGAGGAAATCAGAATATAATAGTTCGCCATGACCGCTGAACAAAAGCACTGAGAACGCATGATCTGTTTACAACTCTGTCTATTGTTTTATTTTCAAATTCCAGGCATCTTTACGCCAGTATTTGTGAACATTTTACTTTAGGTCGAGGCTAACCCAGTATCGATGTGTTATAGGTGTTTGTATTCAGCGGTAATTTTAAACACGAAAAAGGAATAATGTGCTAATGAAAGAAAATTTGAATAATTAAGCAGTAAAAAGGCGAGAGGGATTTCAAATGATTATGGCAAATACAAAAACGAAGCCTGCATGCATCGTGCTGGAGATCGACGCCAATCTGGAGATCGACGCCAATCAGAACCCAACGACAGCTTCCAGGAGACTTGCTCAAGGTCAAGAATGCAGTGGATAGGCGTCCGGGATGCTACTCTTCTGTGTGGAACGCCGATCTTGACGAAAGTGTGCGAAATGATAATTGTAAAAAGCGCTCATGGCTTGTGATGCTCGATAATTCAGTGATAATTACCTCGTTCAAGGGAAAAGACTCGGAAGACGGTTGGCAATAACTAATTGTATTATATGACTGGCTCTTTCAGTGGTCAAGATGAATCAATTCTCCCGCTGTGATTGGCTACCCCGAGGTCAAGATGGAGCCGCTCGTCCCGCGTTTCTTTTGATAGCGTCCTTTGAGTCATATAATAAATCCTTCATTGACCAAGCTTGTTCGGTCAAGATGGCGGCATATTGGCCTCGTTCTTTTTTTGCGTGTTTATGGACCTCGACTTCGTCTCGGTTCATAAACACGCAAAAAAAGAACGAGGCCAATATCTCGGCCAATGTCCTTCCTTCGGTCAAACAAAATCTAACTGTCGAGGATTATACCGATCACTTTCCGTGCAAACACGATCTACATGTAACACCGTGGCACCGCAAAAAATACGCGGAATAAATGACTACGTATTGCACTTATCTGTCTCAATTTGTGCAAGCAATCAATTTAAATAATACGTCCTTCAGAGAGAGAGAGCCAGAAAAACTAACTTGAAAATTGCTTGACTTACCAATATCCTTGTCTGTAAAATTGCTGATTAATTCAGCAAGATCCTTGTTGCCACTGACAGCCGCAACCTAAAACAACGCAAAATAAGTTTCACTCATGTTTAAACCATTAGAAACCGATCTGATGTTGTTCCATATACTTTTCGAGATTCTGTAAATATTCTTGCCATTTAACAACCACGCACAAATTATCTTCGTCATAGCTTTCGCTACAGTGGTGCTGTTCTCTGGAACAGCCTTCTTCAAAATTTACGGCAAGCAGAATATCTGACTTACAAAAAAAGGTATGGCATTCTTGGAAAACAGGTTTTTAATATAGCAGCAGCAGCAGCAGCAGTAGCAGTAGTAATTCCAATCGCACGTGCAATTAGCATTACGCCGAATACACAATGTATTGAATAAATTTAGAATGTAAAAATATTCCTTGCATCGTCGGAATCAGTCACACGATTCGTGCATACTCTTTAAATAAATACATACGTAATGAGACTAACTGTCTAGCGCAGCCTTAAGTCGTGCATAAACAATATTCTATGCCCAATTTTATGGTACAAAACAAAATGATCCAGAAGCAAATATCGAGGCTAAATTAATGTCAGGGGCGGCTCTGCCTGACAGCAGGTACTCGACTGCTTGGCGCTTCAACAAAGAAACTGTATTGAAAGTGTAGCATATAAACTCTCACTCGCACGCGGATAACATTACAATGTTTGTTTACTTAGCAATATTCTCAAACTTAAAAACAGACTGTTTTTCAGAGAGAAATAAAGAGAACCGGCTAAAAGCGAGTGTATAGGGAGTACAATTACACAAAGAAAAGTCAAAACAATGATATCTTCTATAGTTCCAATTATTCCTTTGTTTCTAATCTCATTCTGCCTTTTATTTTTCAAAAACTAAGTGAAGCGATTATTACAGCTGTAGCCTACAGCCCTGGTCAAACGGAACATGGTAGTTGATGGTAGTTTAGAGTTCTTCAACTATCATGGACTATCACGCGCGGTTTGACCAGCGTTTTAGTCTGAGGCATAACATAGGCTTGCTGTAAGATATTTCAAAAGACGATGAAAACGAAATCACAAATCAGTTCGCAGAAAATGGATGGCTGCCTAGCTTCATATTAAATGTGCCTGGTACATTGTACATGCAGTTGCAAAATCATGCCGTGCTCCAGTCTGAGTGCGTTCCCAGTCCTCTCTCGCTTACGTGAGTAGCCACGTGATCAAATCCGTCAAACGGCGTGATCGAGGGGCATTGAGATACAAAAGCGTTTGTGTTCCAATACACATGAGATTATAAGCTCATAATTACGGCAAAACCAACTCGTAAGTTGGATAAAACTATACTGACACGACTGGCGCCCAACCATTCCCACCAGTGGCTTTTTTCTTAAGAGCCATTAATAACATCCTTAACAAAACTCACGTCAGCGGTTGACCACCCTTACTTGCATGACAGCAATAAAACGCAGATACTGATTTGACGAAAAGAAAGGCGTATACAAGATTGCGAGTGGCTTTATCAATGCGATACATGTATCCATAATGTTTGTTTAAAACAAAATCACGCTTGCTTCATGCTGTGGTTGACCAATAGGGGAGAAATACAATCCATGCCTTGCACAGAACGGATATTCGATCGCAGAGTCGTGAAACGAAACAGCGATGCAAATGCGGTTTCCGCAACGCCGTTATGTAAACGTTTCTCGGTGAAAATTTTCCCTTACATTTGCAGGCCTGTGATGAAGGGAAATCTTGCCCAGGAAAGTTTAAGACAAAGAAGTTTCGTACCTTGATAACAAACACTTACATTGTTCATTCTAATTATGCGGAATTTCAATGACAAAGACCTTCTACTAATGTCACGCGAACTAGCCTCCAGAGCTTACAGAATTAAAGGAAACAGATTCCAATCCTTAGTAGGATTGGGCGCATGCTGAAAAAAAAAAAAAAACGGCAAGACAAAGTGCTACTTTGTGCAAGCTGATTCAAAACCGGGCACAAACATCTTCCAGTGACATTTAAAATAGCGATCAAATATAGCGGAATATCCTCGAAATTAACAAAGAGATGCAAATTTCGTGTACTTTAGCAAAAACTCTGCCTGATCACGCTTTTGACCTCACAAATACAATCTAAAATGATGTGAACATCGTTTGCACCCATTCTGAAATACATTTAACGAGAAAGTAAAAAAATACGTACCTCGTAGGCCGACTGGTTCGCATAGTTTAAAATATTCTTCTTCGCTCCTCTGAACATAAGAACTCTCGCACATGCATCCTTCGTAACACAGAAAGAGAATAAACGCTTTAAACTACAGGATAACCATTCAAAATGAACTACACATGCAATTAATCACGGCACAATCACTTTCCAGTGTTTACACACAATCATATGTACTAAATAACACTGAATATAAATTAATACGTCTCCGTCTGGTAATAGATTATTCAATAAAACTCTTGAACTCTTGCCCACACATCACCTAGCACCTACTTTTAAGAGATTTAACTACAGCTAATCTTGTTCAGTCACTGCACTGGGAATTATTTCCCTCGGTATTAACCACGTGGCGGGATATCGATCTCTGTGCAAACTTTAAAATATTTCCCCGTCGGTTCTACAATGACGTGATCAGTGAAGCATTTCCTTGGGAACAACATGTTCTGCATGCATAAATTACTTACAAAAAAAAAACTGCCAATTGCAAAATGTTGTCGGACAAACAGCATCAAAAATAAACTTTCCTAAAAACGTTCATACGTTGGTATTTTATCAGCAGATTTCAATTTGTACAACATTATAAACAACATTAAAACAAAAAATGCTCAATGTTCCACAGCTTTCACAAGAATTGTCACAGTTTAGGTTTTCATCCACAAACCGAACCGTTAGACCAGGTCAGGCGCTCTACCTCAGCCAAAACGAAACATTTCCTCTCAATCGCTGAGTCAAGTGTCTTTCAAAGCAATATGGTGCTACGCCTAAAATAGCTTTCGTTCGTTCCGGACAGATTTTAGTTTGTCAAAGCGAAGTTTTAGGGCATAATGTTCAGGGTGGCATAAAACGATTTATAAGGCACCGGGCACATTGCACATATCGAAATAAACAACAATACCACAAGAAACAACATCTAAATACCTTCTTTAAAATTGTCACGCTTTAGTATAGTTCGTCCTCAACACAGGCGACAGAGCTGCAATAACTTACGCAAATACCGACTACTACGACTACTTTTAGTCCATGGAGGACTAAAAAACAGACGCTTATTTAAATGTTAGACATGGTCTTTAAGTTGGATTATGACAGGTTTTTGTTTGCACATGAAAGCGAAAGCAAACCAGCTAATATACCTGAACAAATAGTAACACAAACTAGCAGCGATATTGCTAATTTTTTCCGAAATGGAAAGAAAAATTATCATATGATTATTTACTGTTTTCTGGAAATTTGCATGCAATAGAACTATTAAAAGCGTCTTGAGTCATGACAATTTTTGGTGGTTTATTTTACTTGACAATGAAATAATCATTTAAAATTATCCTATAGTGTATGAATAAATTTTCTCCATGACCGATGACAAAAACAGGAGTTGTCGCTGCGGGAAGAAACATAAACTCTCGAGTAACCAAGCAGTTAAAAACAAAAACTACTGATTGTGAACAGCAAGACCGTTCTTTCCGGGTAAAAAACGCCATTGTAATAAGAAATAATCAAAGGCATGTAGCCTTGCATATTATAAAAAAACAGTTTATAAGGCATCCTGCTGAGAAACAGAAAGGTTTTTGTCTCTTATTCCGAAGTGTTCAACCTGTCATGTAGATGACGGTTGACATGTTCTTTCCGACTGAGGCAAATTTGGAAAAATCTACTATTTCGGGCGATTTTGTGACGTTAAAACCACAAACTTTTCAATTCCTAAAAAGGCAAAAAAAAAATAAAGTAATTGCTGTGAGTCACTTTTCCTTTAAAATAAAATATATATAAATAAAAATTACTGTTTTTCTCTGTACTTTAAGAGTACCAGACACACTTGAGGGGAAATATCATGAGTTAAAAAATACCCTGACCAAGAATGTGTTCATGCAGAAATTACCAATAAATCGTCTAATAGTGTCAATAACAAAATGCTCGAACGTGATTGGTTCTTAACAGCCTTTATTTGTGTCTTAATTGGCTGCTTCAGGTCCAAACTGTCCGATTTGAGCTGTCCGATTACAAACACCTGTAATCGGACAGGCCAAATCGGACAGTTACCTTATTTGGGTATGTTGAGCAGTAGCTGCCATGTCGTGTCAGTTGTCAATCTTCGTGCTTTGTAAAAATAGCAACAATTTCCGTTGGTTATTTTGTACAATAATTTTACAGTTTAGAAAGTTGACCTCTAGAGTTTCTCGCATTTTATTATTGACACAATTAATTGGTAATCGGACTTCGTGTCGTACAATTCAGGGGTAATCGTGCTTGTAATTTCAAATCACTCGCCCGATTACTCCCTGAATTGTACTCCACTCAGTCCTATTACCATTACTTATTATATGACTGGCTCTTTCAGCGGTCAAGATGAATCAATTCTCCCGCTATGATCGGCTACCCGCCAGACCAACATGGAGCCATCTTGACCGCTCGGGATAGCCCGTTCGTCCCGCGTTTTACTGTCTTTTAATAGCGTCCTTTGAGTCATATAATAAATCCTTTATTGACCAAGCTTGTTCGGTCAAGATGGCGGGATATTGGCCTCGTTCTTTTTTTGCGTGTTTATGGGCCTCGACTTCGTCTCGGTCCATAAACACGCAAAAAAGAACTTGGCCAATATCCCTCCATCTTGACCTCACGCTTGGCCAATAACCCATTTATCTGAAATCCTCATCCTCATTTCGTATGCCACCAAACGTTTGATAATACATGAACATCTTTCTAAAGTTTCCTTCAAAAGGAATAAATCTAGAGATGGTTCTGTAATCTTTGCACATTTCTATACTGGAATTCAGTCAACTGAATGTGGCCTACTCTCAACAACATTGCGAAGGTAACCCCCGCCCCCCCAGAAATGTCCTATTCAAAATTGAATTTAAGAAGCCACCATTGGGAAGGAGACGTTTACAAGGTATAAAAACATTAAGTCGGGCAACGAAGGATTTCATATTCGCTTGATTATTGTTTGCACGTACACGCGGAAAGGCTTCCAAGCTCAATTTTCTCAACAGTTTTGTCCACGATTGTGGATTAGTAGATAGAAACGCTCTATTTTCAGAAAGGGAGAGTCAGGATACCTGGTTGTTTAGGGCAGCCACGTGCAGTGCTGTGTTTCCCGAGGCTGTGCGCGCATCAATTTCAGCTCCGTAAAATAACAGGTGCTCCAAGTGCTGCACAAGTCCGTTTTTGCAGGCCTAAAAAGGACGAAAATTGATGAGATATTACAGGCCCTGACATACCCTATTTCGCTGAATACCCCATATACTGAACCTCCAAGAGCAGCGTCCCGTGAGGGTATGACGCACACTGCTACATTTTGTTTTGTTCCTGGTTCACCACATTACAAATTGGCAACTGCGTCTAAAGCCCTGTTCAAACGGTAATGGTAGTTGATGACAACACTGATCAGGAATTTTGACTTGGAAATGTTACACTCTTTTGCTTGAGACACTGAAGTGCACTGCAATGTAATGCAATAACGACTGCCATGTGCATGTCAAAATAAAACGTGAGCGAACTCGAGAGAAAAATATTCCGGGTTCCAAAATTGTGGGAGTAATGAAATAATATAGTGTTAAATGTCCCTTTTTTGCCAGACTCAGATTCATTATTGCGTTCATGGAGCATTTATCTTTCTCCAGTCCTTAGCACAACATCTGAATGTTACTCTGTCAGGAGCCCATGACTCTGTCAAGCTGTATTTCGAGGTCACACCCAATTTATTTTATCTTCCCATTATCTGAAAGCCTGGATCGGAGCTGGCTACTTGTATGACAAATTTTGTCACAGTCACGCATAACGCCTGGAGTACCAGTTGGAAGTCATGATCTGCCAAAAAGCAAATTGCTTGGAAACACGTATGCTACAGCATCAAAAGTGATTTTATACATGTATGTCGATATACACCAAAATGAAATGGCCTTTATTTATTTTACCCTCTGCAGTGTAAAAATTATTGTATTTATAGCAGAAAGGCTAACAGTGGGACTGAGGAAATACATGAAACAAATAATTCAAAGAAGCATAACAAGGTTAAGAAACCCAACTGGCAGGAGGCGAACCAGTTGGCTACTTATAAGTGTGGCCGAGCTACATGTAGAGCTAGCAGGACTTCAACCTGGAGAAGCCGTATTGAAAAAGTCCAGCACTCTCACAGCTCGGCAACACACTGCCTTCCTGGTGGAACATGTACATGTAGTAGAAACAATAAGCGAAGTCTAATTACCAAATGAATTTCCTGCATTCCTTGATGATCAGAGATGTGTACCTCTGAATGATCGTTAAGAAGAATCTCACAGCAGTACGGATCTCCTCCATTCAGGACAGAGTAGAATAATGGTGTCAGTCCCTGCAATAAAAAAAATTAAAAGAAAAATGTATAGTAAAGGTGATCTGTGCAAAACGTTTGCTGGATAAAGATAAATTATATTGCATTCTATTATTGATTTTTGTTGACTGATAAGTCCATAATGTTAGCCAAAAGCACACACTGAACCATAGAACACAGAAAAAATTGATCAATAATAATAATTATTGTATAATAATGCTAGTCTACACCTTGGACATCCAAATTTCAATTTTGGACTACAGCCTTAACACTGTAAGTAAAATGGACTGTCTGCAAAATTAATATACAGCAGTCTAAATACGTTTGTAATACACATACGAGACATGTAAAACCAGGTTAATTGACATATGTGCCTTTAAAAGGCAGTGGGATTTAATTAAACGATCATGTACAAGGTTGTATTTTGTATTAATTTTGTATTTATTTATTTATTTATTCCTCCCATCCCTAAATAATACATAGTTAAATAGATATAGATTGAAAAGAAAATGGAAACAAAAATAATACAAATTAACAGCTCAAAGAGTGCATTTTCACTTCACATCTCATGTTAGGGAACTATTATCCTCACCTTTGAATCTTTGTAATTTGGTGATGCTCCAAAGTCCAGCAGTGTCTGGAGAAACAGGAGATGTGGTTAGGCTGTGTCAAAGGCCAATAGTGGCAATAAACAGACTTACTTTTGCCTTTGGGTGACAAAGAATCACAGCTTTTGCACAAAATTATGATGCTGGGCACCCTGAATTTCAAAGGTTCCGAGTTTTGGGCTCCCAAAAATTGTTCTTAGACCACAGCCTTGAGTATTCAGTGTTATGACCCAATACCTTGTACCACTGAAAGGGATGTTCATAGTAAATGCATGGATGGTCTTAACTGTTGCACATGTACAGCTGTACAGCACATAGGAGTTCACTTCATTTGACAAGCAGCAATGTGTGGCTCAAAAGTTAACGACAACCTTGATGTGCAGCAGATGGCAACCAATGCATGTACAGTGTATGCGCTGTACATGTACTTATTGTACCTTAACAGATCCTGCCTGTCCAGACACCGCAGCTTTGTGCACAGGTGTCATGCCATCTCTTGTCCTGTAGTCCAGTAGAGCTCCACCATTCACAAGTATGATTATCATGTCAGAAGCATTTTCTTTGGTTACAGCTATGGACAAGGGAGTTTCTGAAATTTCAAGAGAAGCATAATTAATGCATAAGTCACTGTTACCACAAATGAACACATGCAAGTACCTGAACTGCAATACCCATACAAGTTATCTCGCAAAATTTTGCAATGCATAGTCTTGAAAGATGTACATGTACATGCATGAGAGAAAGTTGTTTACAATATCAAAGTATTACTAAAAAAGAAATAATAATAATAAAAAATAATAATAATAAATAAAGTTTTACTCCTAAATTTTAAGCCTTTTTTTATCAAGCCAAATTTATGAAAGGCTCATGGTCCCCAGCATTTTGAATGAAACTGGAGACTTGCATTTACAGTGCAAGTCTCAGAAATGGCACCAAACATAAGAAAAATTCATTAGAATGCCAGCACCTCAGCAGGAAAACAGGATAGAGGCTCTAATTGTTTTAATCATTGTGGAAAATTTCCAATGAAATAAACTTCTTACCAGAAGGTGCCTGGGGTGCATTTACATGTACATGTACCCTCCAACAAACTTTTCAGAATGATTTCATAAACAGCAAGAAAATATATTATATAGCCTGCATGCAACAAAGGAAATTGGAGATGTCTGCATGCAGGCTAGCAAATATACAGTAAAGTGAGTGTATGAAAAGATGGAGAAATACAAGAAAAAGGAAAGACACATTTCAAGACAAGACAACAACATAACACAATAATATACTGTACAGTAAATAAACTGTATACATATTGAATGTGGTATTCAAATAAGTTTCCATAGCTTGCCTCCATTTTTGTCATCCTGGAAGTTTGGATCCATTCCTTTTTCTGTCATCTTGGCAACCTGACCAACTGCATTTGAACAAACTAATTCCATAAATTTCCTCTGATTTACCTTGTTGGAAGGAAAATTATTATGAATTATTAGAAACCAAGGCAGTGGAACTTAAAATAGACACCCAAAATGTTGCCTATTCTTTTCTGTAACTTACCTTTGAGTTAACCTTTTGAAGAGCTTTTGGTTCATACACCAAGGAACGGTACACTCTTCGCTTGCACTTGAACTATAGATTGACATAGAGAAAAATGTTACAGTTGAATTTCTCATGAACATTCTGTCTGGGTCAAAGGTCAAAGTGACATGTACATGTATGTGCCTGTATGGGTAACAGGCATCAAGGCTAGAAAAATGCAATTAAGCAGACCACATACAAAATGAACATTATAATAATTACTTAATTATCCTCTCCCTGTCAGGGCTTTTCAGGGATAATGATACAAATACAATCTATGAGAAACAAATAATTCAAATAAACATAACATACAGTGTATGTGATAAGAATTACAACTGGCCAGAGGCAAACCAGTTGGCTTTTTACAAGGATGACCGAGGAGTTGAAGTACTAGGGACTACCCAGAAAAAGACCAGCTAACAGCCAGAGTGGGGTTTGAACAGTACCGCTCTAAAATATCGCCCAATTAGAACGCAGTAAAACCTCGTCTTTGCCAATCTTGTTTGTTGCAAATCCACCATGGAATCACCAAAAGCAAAACCGCAGCAATACCGCTGCAATCTGATTTAAGTTTAGATTGCACATTACATCGTACATCATACAGCACATTTCTTCTCAAAGGGCAAAGGGCCAATTAAGACTGTGAGAGAGTTGCAATCCCTTACACTTACAGTTTCTACAACATTGCATGCCACGCAAATCACATAGTACTACACTGTATGCTATTATATTATACTCCTTATTATAATCTGCAATGTGCATGTATACACATAAGCACTAAAATATTACAACTGGTACCTACCTCAAGAACTGGTGGAGAGCCCTTCAAGGGGTAATCCATAAATGGCCTTTCCTCGTCAAGAAACTTGCCAGACTTTCCATTGCGTGGTGGGTCATAGAAACCATAATTCAAGACATCTTTAACACCCTGATGATTAAAATTAATCACAGTTTCTATAGCTTAGGCCATGGACTTCGGAAAAAGGGATAAGGTTCTTAAAATCAAAATTGTTTCAATAAAGTATGGAAATTTCCAGAGGAGTGGGGTGGGGTTATTAATATTCATGAAACCTTTAATGAGAGAGTGACACAAACTATCACTTCAAAAACTACAGAATCTCACCTTGACCAGCTCATTAATCACTTGAAGTTTGGCAGTCCATACTTTGTCATGGATATTGAAATGATAAAGTTTCTGAAATGTAAGCAAGTGATGTACATGCATTAATCAGTAACTTGACAATTGCACAAGGCACAGGGGTGACCTGGGGGTTAAATTGGGAAACATAACTACCAAACCAATCTCCCTATTCCTCCCTGGAAGGGAAGCTATAGCTGTCAGGTTCACCCTGCGTTTGCGGAAGTCTTCTGGTACTGTACAAGTTTAGGACAGTGCCTCCTACTGTTATTGCGCATATTTTCAAGTTAACCTAACATAACAGGTTTCTTAATGACAGTGCTTCCTAAAACAAAACAAAGACAAAAGTTTATAACCACACAGAAAAAGAAGGTCTTGGTAAGGGTTACTAAGATCCAAAAGGAACATTGGTGATACATGTACCAATGCATTTCCTGGTACAATTAAGCTCCAATTTGGAACGAAAATGCTATACATGTACATTGTCACATATTTTATAGCTCTTTAGTACACATGTTGCCTTAATACAGTGTATCTCCAAGAAATACACTGTATGTCGTTACTCCAAATTTCTTTTTGAATTCTAGTAGCACTTTCTACGACCTGCTTTTCGCAGATACATAGTCATATCCCGTTCAAAAATCCACCTGTATTAGAAGGCACCGTCCTGATAAACACAACTGCATGTATACATGTATTTTTTTTTCTAAAACATGGATGGAGAGCAACAAACTGAAGGAAACACAGGTCATTCAAGACCAAAATACTGGAGAGATGTAAATTGAAAGCCCCCCCCCCCTCCTCCATACCCAACAGACTTGTGATTGCATGATGAAAATAATAATTATTAATAATTATTCTACAAAGCATTTTGCAGCATGTACATGTATAACTTAATAAATTATTCACTACATCATTTGTAATTTGGGTAATTATTAGTGAAAACACTGGCTGGCATGAATTCAATGCAAGTGTCAAAAACACAGTGAAGAACAAGGATAGCATTGGTCAGTTGGCGAAGAACAATTTTACATCATTGATTTCAAGGCTGTAATCTAACAAAAAATTAATTTTTGGAGCCAAAACCCTACACGTGAGACTTCTTTGTTCCCCAAAGGAAAAAAGAAGTTGCCAGGGGCCCCCAGGCGCTGCTAGAGCACAGCCCTGCTGGGTTTAACATTACTGTAGGATCTAGTTTTACCAGTGTTGCGGACCTACCTTTTTCCCATGATTCTTTGTAGCGTTTTTCGTTTTTATTTTGCCATGTGCTCGGACGAAAAAATTTATACCAAGGAAGTTATTTGTGTATTTTGTTTCCTTACCGGGGATCTCTTACTGTATGAGGTACCAGCTTGTATTCTTTCGTTTATTTGCATTTATTTTGCTTTATTTCGTTTCGGTATCACTTTAGTTACCGCTATTTTGTTTTCGTTTAGAACCGCGCGCTTGTGTATTCGTGTGTATCTCATCAGTGAGGAAAATTAAACTATCAAGAAGCTAAATTGGAGCTTCTACAGTTCTCATACAAGAGATGACGAAGAAAGGAAAGAGTAAAGCGAAGAAGTCTCCGACAAAACCCAAGGAGGCGAAGAAATTAACGCCACAACACCAGGTTGAAGTCGAAGATTTACAGGACGATGGTTGTGATGCTTCAGATGATCACGAGACGGTGACCGAAGGAGCGCCTCAAATTCTAGTCCACTCTGAAGAGACACCCGAAGAAACGAATGTAGACATGCATTCCAGTCCAAAAAACTCTCTTCCCAACGACAACAACAGTCAGACATCGGCATCGGCCGAAACTTCGAGCGGTACGGCGGTTCGAGTGGAGATTTCTGATGCTCAGCCTTCTCTGTTACGGCAGATTTCAAGTGTTTCAGTCCAACAGGAGACTCTGGGTGCTGTGTCTTCTGTTCAGGAGCCTTATGATGGACAATTAACGCCATTATCACCGATATTTGTACCTCAAAATCACGTTAACACGTTCTGGAGCAATCCCGATCGTACCCGCGGGACGTTGCACGGCTCAGTGGACAGCAAAGTAAGCTTAGCGAACGGAGAGGACAGTTTAGTTCTGCAAAATAAACCTTGCCTCGATGAGTCAGAATGGTCCAAACGACTGCAGGCTCTTGATGAGCAAGAACAGGTCGAAAGGGCGGCTCTGGATAAGCGTATGAAAGTAGCTAGGGAGAAATTAGAAATTGAAATGAATCGTGCCATCCAAGAACGCGAAATTATGCGCAAAAAACAGGAAATAGATCGCCAACAGGAAGAGTTACGATTACTCGTGGAAAACTTAGGAAGAAGTGAAAAGGGATGTACAGAGTCTGAAACACCAAGACGTCCTTTACCCAGTATGCACCACAGCGAAACAAATGACCAGTCAACAATGTTAGGCATCGTTCAGCAAATAAGGAACCCACCAGACAGGCGAGAGAATGTAGCTGGAGAAGTGAGGAATTATTTCATGCCCCAGAGAGAATACACAGAGTTGACACAAAGAGAGTTGAGAGCACAAGAGGATCTGTTAACTAGCTTACATCTCAATGAAGCATATACCAACTCAGCAGTACCAAGCAATGCTCAACGATTACAGAGCCTGTTAGAAAGACAGCAGAATACTATGGATGAAGTGGTGCGAGGTCTTCGTATGCCTCAGAGAGAGTACATGAGCTTCAGTGGCGAACCCCATATCTTCCCTTTGTTCATGCGAAACTTTGAGGTGAATGTGGAAAGTAAGGAGGAGAATGATGCAGATCGCTTGAGCTACCTTGTTCAGTATTGCAAAGGTAAAGCACGGGAAGCTATTGAACATTGTATTATGATGCCCCCTGAGCAAGGTTACAAGCGGGCGAAGGAGATTTTACGAAGGAACTTTGGCCGAACGCATGTTGTGACTAGGGCCTTCCTAGAACGGGTAGTCAGTGGACCTCCGATTCGAAATCCTGATCCAGAAATCTTGTCCCAGTTGGCTCGTGACATGGAAACTTGTCTTCTTGGATCTACCCAGTTAGGCCAAACTAGTAATCTAAACTCAGTGGACACACTTGGAAAGATTGTGGCCCGCCTCCCAATTCACCTCCGGGCAAAATGGGCAGAGAAGGCAAATCAGCTGTATGAATCTCAGATCACGCCAACCTTTTCCAACCTTACAGAGTTTATACAAAGCCGTGCCGCCGTGGCCAACACCTACTTTGGCCAAATGGTCAACCCAAGGTCAGAATCACCTAGAAGTTTCAAGTTGTCAAGCAAGGGCAAAGTTGCCCTCCCCAACAGTGCCATGACCTTGGCCACGTTTGGCAACGACTTCCCACAGGGCGGCAATGAGAAGAAAACCTTTAAATGTGTCCTTTGTTTGGGCAGTCATCATCTTGAGCGTTGCCACAAGTTCAGAGAACTGTCACTCCGTCAGCGACAAGACCTTGTAGATGAGAAGAGGGTGTGTAGTTCATGCCTCAGTCCAGGACACTTTGTAAAGAAATGCCGGGTTGCAAGGATGTGTGGAGTTGAAAGCTGCCAAAGGAGACATCATCCCTTGTTACATACATCTGACCCAGTTCAAGACAAAGGGAACATTTCAGAGCTTAACTCGAAAACTGCTACTCAGGTCCAAGTTCCATCTTCTGGAGGCTCTTTTCACAATGATGCTACCAGCGTTAGTGCAACAAGCAATGTGGCTGCGAGCGCCAACTCTTGTCGTATTGGACTCCAAGTTGTTCCTGTAAGAGTCAGTACACCATACAGCAATCATATCATCGAAACATATGCCTTTTTGGACAGTGGTTCGAATACCACTATGTGCCTGACAAGTTTGGCCAAAGAGCTAGAGGCAGACTGTACACCAGTGCAGTTCACGTTGTCTACAGTGTCAGGAACTCAGCACAAAGAAAGCCAGCAACTATGCCTTGATGTTGTTGGTGTTGCTACAGGAAAGGGAGTGCGCTTAGAGAAGGTCTGGACTACTGAAACCTTACCGGTTACTGAGAGAAGTATCCCAACAAACAAGGATTTAAGAGACTGGCCACATCTTAAAAACATCAACATTGCAGATCTTGTTGACAAGAGAGTAACTATTCTGATTGGAAGTGATGTGCCGGAAGCTTTGTGCCCTCTTGAAGTGCGCACTGGGAAGATAGGTCAGCCGCATGCAATGAGAACGTTACTAGGATGGACTGTTATGGGACCATTGAAAGGAAGGAGAGATGAAGGTGCCCACATTAATTTCATCCATGTTGACCAATCATTGGGCTGCACTGAGTCGGTGAAGGGTGTGGATCCAATCCAGCGTCACCTAGAACGCCTCTACAATGCAGATTTCAGTGAATGTACAGCTGATTTAAAGGAGTGCCTTTCCATAGAAGATCGTCGCGCAAAATCTGTTATGGACAGTTCTGTGAAAATGGTGGGTGGCCATTATGAAATTGCGCTCCCCTGGAAGTGTGACACCCCTTACTTACCAAACAACAAGTCCATGGCAGAAAACAGACTACAATTGCTGAAAAAACGGCTAAAAAGGGATCCTAAGCTCCTTGAAAGCTACAAGGAAACCATGGGAGACTACCTCGCCAAGGGCCATGCCAGGAGGATTACCACAGACCTACCTTCTAGTGACGATGTGCCTGTTTGGTATTTGCCACACCACCCTGTTATACATCCTCAAAAACCGGGAAGGGTTAGAATTGTGTTTGACTGTGCGGCAAGGTTTCGGAACACATCTTTAAATGACCAGCTCCTACAGGGCCCAGATTTTACAAACTCACTAGTGGGAGTACTGCTGAGGTTCCGTGAAGAAAGAGTTGCCCTAATGGCAGACGTCGAGAAAATGTTTCACCAGGTTAAGGTCAAGCCTGAAGATTGCGATGCATTGCGATTCCTGTGGTGGCCGGAAGGGGACATCAACCAGGACCCAGTTGATCACCAAATGGTTGTTCACCTCTTCGGAGCAACATCGTCGCCAAGTTGTTGCTCATATGCACTCAGAAAAACTGCCGACGACAACCAGGGAAACTTCAGTGAGAACACTATAGAGACTGTCCACAACAATTTTTATGTGGATGATTGCCTGAAGTCTATGGCGACAAAGGAGGAGGCAGTCAAACTTGTGGATGAGCTCCCAGTATTACTGGCTCGTGGCGGCTTCCGATTGACCAAGTGGGTCTCCAATGAGAAGAGCGTTATGCGTCATGTACCCATCAGCGAACGAGCGTCCACAGTGGACCTAGACTTGGAAAAACTACCGACAGAAAGAGCCCTAGGAGTTGAGTGGAATGTGGAGGAAGACAGCTTTGGATTTCGAAGTGGAACAGTTAAAGCGGAGACAAGGAGGGGTATCTTATCGTACGTTGCTTCAGTTTATGACCCCCTGGGCTTAACTGCACCCATTAGTATTCTTCAGGAACTTTGCCGTCTTGGTCATGGCTGGGATGAGGAACTCCCGGAACAAGTGCTGAAACCATGGCATGCTTGGGAGAGTGGTTTTCGAGTGTTGACCTCTGTCAAGGTTCCCAGGTGTTATAAACCAGCAGAATTCAAAGGTATTAAGAGCATCGAGCTTCATCACTTTGCGGATGCCTCCGTGACCGGGTATGGAACTGCTTCATATTTGCGCTTCACGGATGCTGAAGGTCATATTCACTGTAGCCTGGCCATGGGAAAGTCCAGGGTAGCACCACTTAAAACGATTACTGTACCAAGGTTGGAGCTGACTGCAGCCACTTTGGCTGTAAAGGTTAACAAACAACTTTGTGAAGAATTGCTGTTATCCATCAGCAATGTTGTCCTGTGGACAGATTCCACAGTCGTGCTGCGATACTTGAGGAACACTACAAGAAGATTCCAGACCTTCGTAGCAAATAGGTTGCAGCTGATTCATGATTGCACAACACCATCGCAGTGGAGGCATGTACCGACACACTTAAATCCTGCCGATCTTGCCTCAAGAGGCATCCATTAATTAGGGTCTGATCGGGGCCGGCGACAGATGGAGTTCTGGTTCAGAGGACCTCAGTTTCTATGGGAAGAAGAACATAAGTGGCCAGAACAACCATCCGATTTACCTGAGGTGGAAGAAACCGATGCAGAGGTAAGGAAAGGAACTGCTCGGGTTGGTGCCACAGTTGTCTCTGATAGTAAACCCCCGGAAACCCTTAGTTGTCTTATCAACCGACCCTCGTCTTGGTACCAGTTGCAGAAGTCGGTAGCGTGGTTGATGAGGTTCAAGAAGTATTTGCTGTTTCTGTCAAGGAAGTCCTCTCGATGTCAAACTTCATTGAGCAGTGGGCCATTGGAGGTCAAGGAAATCGTTGATGCATCAGAAGAAATTGTAAGGTTGGTCCAAAGGGATTCTTGTATGCTTGATCCATTCACTAAAAGGAGTGCAGACCAGTTGGCCAAGCTGAATCCAGTTGTGGACGAAGGCATTGTCAGGGTTGGCGGTCGTCTGGACAACACACCATTGAGCGGTGAGCTGAAGCACCCTGCGATCCTACCCTCAGAGCATCATGTAACAAGGCTTATTGTACGCCATTTTCACGAATCAAATGGTCATGCGGGAACTAATCAAACCTTGGGGGCTGTCCGCCAACAGTATTGGATTATCAAAGGACCAAGCACAGTAAAGAGGATTGTCAGTAGATGCATTCCATGCCGTCGTCGGAACCAAAACCCTGGCACCCAGATCATGGCTCCGCTCCCTGCGTCTCGAGTGACCCCAGGAATACCACCATTCTCATCTGTTGGCATAGATTATTTTGGTCCCTTGAAGGTCAAATGGAGGCGAGGAACTGCCAAGCGCTATGGTTGTGTTTTCACTAGCTTGGCCATCCGAGCAATACACATTGAGATTTCCCAGGACCTGTCAACGGATTCATTCATTCAAGCAGTGTGCCGATTTGTAAGCAGACGGGGCCCCCCACGAGAACTATTCAGTGACAATGGAACAAACTTCAAGGGTGCCGAAGTTGAAGTCAAACAAGCCTTGCAAGCCTGGAACCAAGGGAGGATCAGGGACCAAATGAGGGCTAAAGGCATTGAATGGCACTTCTCTCCCCCAAGCGCCAGCCACGCAGGAGGTGTGTGGGAACGCATGATCAGATCTTTCAGGAAGCACATGCATGCTCTCATTGGGAATCGTTTGGTTGATGATGAGACGTTACTCACTGTTAGCTGTGAAGCGGAGAAAATTCTAAACGATCGCCCTCTAACCCGTCAGTGTGATGACCATCGAGACCCCTCGGCGCTAACTCCCAACGCTTTACTTTTGTGCTACAGGAACCCATGCAGCCCTGCAGGTGATGTACCAGTAATGCATAACCCTAAGCCCAGTGAGAGGTGGAAACAAGCTCAAACTATAGCCGACATGTTTTGGGCAAGGTGGATCAAGGAATACATTCCGACACTTCAAGAGAGGCAGAAGTGGCTTTACCCCAAACGTAATTTAGCAGTGGGAGACCTAGTCTTAATTGTAGACGAAGGATTACCACGAGGTCGTTGCCCACTAGGTTTGGTCGAGGAAGTCTTCCCAGATGCAAAGGGAAACGTGAGACAAGTCGTTGTACGTACGGCCGGTGCTAAGCACTTTCGGCGTGACGTCAGGAAACTCTGCCTCCTGGAAGGAGACCTGTGTGATCCAGAACCCATTCAAGAGTGAATGATAAAAGAAACTTCTTCAAGCTAACTGTGATTGGATTTGTTTAAAAAGGGAGACAAAACTTAACATTTTGAACATGGTGTAGTTTCATAAGGTCACTTCAGATCCCTTTAAATTTGGTGATTACTTGTTTTCTACTTGGCATGCGGGCCAAAGGAGTGACACGGAACGTTATTAACATTGACCTTTTCTATTCTGTGGTTGTTTAAAACTAAGATCCCTTTTTTGTGTATTTAAAGACCATCTAGCTTATGTAGTTGGTCTTTCGGGGCCGGTGTAGGATCTAGTTTTACCAGTGTTGCGGACCTACCTTTTTCCCATGATTCTTTGTAGCGTTTTTCGTTTTTATTTTGCCATGTGCTCGGACGAAAAAATTTATACCAAGGAAGTTATTTGTGTATTTTGTTTCCTTACCGGGGATCTCTTACTGTATGAGGTACCAGCTTGTATTCTTTCGTTTATTTGTATTTATTTTGCTTTATTTCGTTTCGGTATCACTTTAGTTACCGCTATTTTGTTTTCGTTTAGAACCGCGCGCTTGTGTATTCGTGTGTATCTCATCAGTGAGGAAAATTAAACTATCAAGAAGCTAAATTGGAGCTTCTACAATTACTTTAAAGGCTGTACAAACAAAAAAGAAAAAGAACCTTGGTACACTGTGTATACATTAATATTCACACAATTAAAATAAAAGAAAACTTCATCTAGAAAAGCAAACACTTCTATAACTTTGATTCAAGAGTTTTCTACTGTTAACATCATTCTTAAAAAAAGAAAATCTAAGGTGCACATGGATTTGATCCCACGCATAGATTTAGTTTGTCACCAATGCTTTATTAATTACACTGTGTCACAAAAGTAGCCTAAAAGAAATTAATTAACGACCAAACATCAGGGGGTCTTGACGCAAAAATCATTAAATTAGAAAATCAAAGCTGAAAAAAGCTCAAAGGAAAATTCTAGAAATCTCAGTTGATTAACAATCTACTAAGCCCCTATACAATGTGACTCAAATCTGATCCACAATTACACACAGAATGCAGAGTATACATGTACAACTGTACATGCATTGCTGTTTTATAGCAATAAAATAAACTAAAAAACTAAGGGTTGAACTAATGCACAATGAAATGAAATTTATGTATAGTCAACAACATACCAAGGAAATAATAAGCCTACCAATGCATATTACATTGTAGATACTGTAGCTACATGGGTGGCAAATAAATGATTATTTTTATGGTTATTTTAAGAAAGTGTCATGCTCAAAGGCCACAGTTGAACTCTTAACAAAACAATTGAAAAAAATCTAGTAAGAGCTGCATAAAATCTCATATTATATAAAAACTAAAGAAATACCTGGTGAGCTTTCACGCAAAACATAATCTTCACATGTGAAAATAACATGCTTTCTTCACACACAAAAATATCACCATTGCTATTGTTACACTGTACATCATAAATCGTACCTTTAAGAGCGAAAGTGAACTAATAAAAAGAACATTACATGTACATAAATGCTTGGAGATACAAAACTTTTCTTCTCATTTGAAAAATATTTTGCTTGTTCGCTCCGCTCACAGTCGTGGAATATCTTCAACACATATTCAACACACAAACAGAAATTTACTATCTCTGTGCAGCCATGTAATATCCTCTATACATGTATCTCTGACAACAGAGCTGGAATCTTTATGTACTAAATGCAAATACCACACACAAATGCACCAGAAATAACTATTGCAGACTGCAATACCTCTGCTAAAATTGAATACATTAATTAAAGTAAAAAATAATAAAGCCTGTGGCTTTCCTGACACAAGGACACTTCAAGACAACTGGAAATACAAAATAATTTTTATACTTTTCAAGGTCAATGTTTACACATGTTTAATTCTTACAGGTTACACAAAATTTACATTATTTTTACTGCAAGACAATGAAGGGAACAATGACAGTCCCTTTACATGTGCAGCCAGATGTTGAGATGATAAACAACTGTCCTTGAGGGGACGCAAGTGACTTGTACTGTAAGTATCTCCTCCCACTGAGATTTTTGTCTTGCGGTGGCGGCAAGCGTTATAATCTGTTGTATGCGGTTTGAGTCATTTGTCATCTTGTTGTTATTTTAATTATTGTTATTGTTGTTATTTTAATTATTTTAATTAATCGCCGACCTTCACCTTGTGGCCTGCCTTAACCCGCGAGTTGACAGACAGTTTACCGTGGTCGAAGATGGCACTGAGGAAGGGATTTGGTCCCTTCACTCTGGTCATAAATCCTGATCTCCCTTTGGACAAAAACTGGTGTGTACTAATTGAAACCACCGTGTTTGTGCCATGAGTCCTATGCTCACTTCATGAGGACGGAACATTTGCTCAATTGAAGAATTTCTTGAACGGCCTAGATTTAAGTTGTATCAAAGGAGAAGTTGTAATCAAAGGAGAAACAAGCAAGCTTGTTCTAAAACTATGTGGTCGTCCCCGGGTAGCTCGAAATCATGCAACTTAATGTTTTGTCCATTCGAACTGGCGGGTGACACACCTCATACAGTTCGATGTAAGACGAAAGAACTAATCACTCGGCTTAATGTTTTGTCCATCCGAATTGGCGGGGGTGACACACCTCATACAGTTCGATGTAAGACGAAAGAACTAATCACTCAGCTTAATGTTTTGTCCATCTGAATTGGCGGGTGACACACCTCATACAGTTCGATGTAACACGAAAGAACTTATCATGCAGCTTAATGTTTTGTCCATCCAAACTGGCGGGTGACACACCTCATACAGTTCGACGTAACACAAAAGAACTTTATATCATGCAGTTTAATGTTTTGTCCATCCGAACTGCCGGGTGACACACCTCATACAGTTCGATGTAACATGAAAGAGCTTATCATGCAGTTTAATGTTTTGTCCATCAGAACAGGAGCATGGTGTAACCAAGAGGTAATAATATTATGCAAGTTATAATAATTTTTCTCACTTTAAGGTAATGGACTGTAACCAAAAATACTTATTTCACTGCATGGGGAGCAATTATTCTGCTACTATTACTGTAATTGAACAATTTATCCTGAAATATACACATGTTTGCTGCCCCTATTTTGGTCTTTTGACCAATTTATTTAGCTACAGAGTACTTGTATGTTTTCAGCAGGTTAACATGATGATTCAGAGGATTTGCATGTTAGTTAACTAAAAGGAGCCATGTGCTTGAATGTGGCATACTATGTGTTTTGACCTCAAAGGTCATTTCTGGGTTATCAATGCCAGTTTGTTGGAACTCGTGTTGTTTTTGTCTAGTGACTGTGTTTTTTACTCCCTTTGAGGTATTTTATGTCAATTTGGTTTAGCTAATTTCAGTGTGTCCGTTGACCGTACAGCCAGTCTCGATATCTTTGTAAGGATATGGTTTTGAGCCATGTAATAATCTTTATCTTGCAAGATTTATATTGTATTTGCATATTTATTATTGCATTTTTAGAGCAAGATGTTGTGTTTGTATCACGGCTATTTATGGTCTTTCGATCCTTTTTTCTTAGCACTGTAGCTTCGTTCCATTCTGTGACTGCGGTGTTAATATTTTCCTCCTTTAGTTAATGCCAGTTTATTAGAGAGTACGTTTTTTTTCCTCCATTCTTTTCTATGCTGCTTAAGTCTCTCTTCAAGCGTGTTTGGACGTGATCTAATGATCCACTTTCGTTCCAGATTATTGGCGTCGGCGGAGTCTGCCATAATTAAAGAGCATCGGGAATGTCTCAACCGAACACACTGTATTTAATTTTAAAGTTAGTGTTTAACTGATCGTAACTTCAATTAAATTTGTCTCATATTCCATCGGCCCTTTCTGGTTTATTTTTGATTTAATGACATCGTCCATGACATTCAAACAGATTATGATGCCTTTCCTGGCCGCAAGGCGAAGAACTCTAGTGAGTGCATGTAAGGAATGCTAGGAAAATTTCCTAGCATTCCTCTGCAGTACTTACATTCCCTCATGTTAATGCATGTAACCTTTTAAAACAAGTCCTATAGCTATTGAATACCCTTGATTGCACATTAATATGAAGAGCTTTCATGACGGCTGTAAATTCACTTTATTCATAAAGCAACCAGTTTGTTGAGTATCTAGCTCAATGCAAGTCACTAAGTGGTTGGTCATGCAAGGGAGGGGTAGCCCCTATAAGCCATACATGTACATGTAGGTACGTATATGTACAGCTCACAGGATATCTTTTTTAACTGTTTTCATCTGGAAACAAGTATAGAATTGGCCATTCTAAGCTGAAGTTAGGTACATGTATGGTTTTTAAAGGAACTGCCAAGAGCATATGAAGTTAACACATTTTGACTTGTTATAAAAAAAAAAAGGAAAAAAAAACAAGAAAAGAAAAAAAATAAAATGGGTGGTTACCAAAACTATCCTTTGAACTCGACTTTTACCTCAGACTAGTGTCCATTTCTTCTGTTTGCACTAAAGTGCACCTGACCCCCATTTTTTTTTTTTTTCGCCTAAATAAATCTACATATACTTATCTTTTGGAGTATTTCTGCAAAAAAATATATCGGATTTTGTTTATTCCTCATTTTTTTTATGGACTGCCAAAGTCTCATTCAATTTGTTGCATGACCGAGTAAAAGGGAGTCTGGATCCAGTAAGGTTGCAGATGATTAATATTTTCATCCCAGGAATGATTGAACAATAGCATCTCAGTCATTCTCTGTATTTGTGAGTGTTTGTTAGGACCATCTAAGCAAGTATCAGAGCATAGAAGCCTTACACTAGCAGTTGTCAAAATTGTGTTGGAGTCAGAGTCAAGCTACATGTATGTTTTGGATGAAGCCAAATTAACTTCATTCCTGAAGTAGAAATATAACAGATTCTGTGAGGAGCTCAAGAATCTCTTTGCTGACAAGCCTCTTACAGATCAGGAATGCACAGCAAGATACATGTATGAGGAGCAGAGGGAAGCAATAAATACAAAGATCATTATTTTCTAAGTGGCATCTACACTGTACAGCTGTACAGTACCATTGCCCCGTGGCTCTGTGCATACTGCTGGTTAGCAAAAGCTTTTAACAGTTTGTTTGTATGAAACAACTGTGCACCCATGGATTTGAGGATCATGCACTGATTTGAATACAGTTATTACTGTACTGTACATAATCGGTGCACGCCAGTATCTGTTAATGGGAGAATTTTTATTTAAGGCATGTGTATCTATTTATAGAAGGAAAAGGTACATGTACATGTAGATGTGACAAGGCAAGGGAAAGTGAGATACATGTAAGCCTATGTGAACTGCATGACTTTAGGATTAGCTGGACTACTACACTGTACACTCCTGTAGTTATCCTGAGCCAGTACTATCAAAAAAAAATTTTTTTTAACAAAGTCAAGGCAAGGAAAAATTAAACAAACATACAGTGTAACTTAATTTACTGTAATTAAAATAGAGGCCATCAATCTCAAGTTGGTTTGAAATAAGCAAATGCAACTTCCTGTGATGCAAGAATAATCTGCATAAGATTAATAATTATTATACTTCACACTCCCACCGTTTTGTACTCACCACGTTCGCTCCACAAGCTGACACAAATTTAAAGTACAGTACAATTGGATACATTTTACTACAGTGCACATGTATGTAGCTCCATTTGAACATGAAGTTTGGTGCCACCATTGTCTAAATCAACTGAATTCAAATTTAGTCAATTTGATTTGTAAATGTTCACTTCAAATTTTCTTAGCAGTCTATTGACAAGTGAATTACCAAATGGCCTCTGAAAATGTAATTATTATTTTCATTGTTGTTTGAAGCCAATTCTAATTGGACACTTGTGTTGAAGCCTGTAGGGCTCATGAAAAAACAGAAAATTAAAAGAAAAGTTAATTCATGATGTTTACATGTAGCTGAAGGCACATAACAGTCTATCAAGTCAAAAGTAGATGGCTGAAGATTGGCAAGTAGCGGGCTATCAGCTCTTAATAAAGCCCTGCATTCTACTGTTAACTGAAAGATTCAACATTGTGAGTGTACATGAAGAAATTTTCTTACATTGACTTTTTTGTCTGGCATAGAGACCAACACTTCCAAAGTACTTGGTTCATCATCTGTACCACCATTGCATTCAACTCTAGAATTGTCCTTCATCGTGATATCACTGGAATGCAACCTTTGCCGGTTCACTGTCCATCACACATGAAAATGCTTGAGAGAACTTATGTACAAACAAATTTTGCCTGTGGAGAGTAATAAAAACATCATGCAGTGATCAGTCTGTGAAGATATACATTCTATATCTACAATTGACATTAAAATTATGGGTTTATACATGTACATGTATATACAACTTAAAAGGCAAAAGAAAAAAAAACTGTAAAATAAATTATAGAGTGTATATTGATGCTTCAAAGCTACAGTACATTTACATGTGCATACAGCTGCAGGTACAGGTGCCTTACTGTAAACAAGGAAACATAAAAACATGATCACATTGCAATATTTAGTTTTGCTTTTGCAGCTTCAGATACTCAATGAACTACATATAAGAGTTTATATCAAGAGCTTCATGCCTACACTGACTTTTCTAAGTACAAACAAATAATAAAGTTAAAGTAAATGCACTTGGTAAACAATCAACAATAACATTAAGTAAACCAATAGAGAAGCAAGGTTAAACAAGAAACATTACTCAAATTCCTTTCTGAAGGCAAAACAAACAAATCAAAACATTGCTTGCATCTGAAAAATAAGACTGCCCATTTGTGAGGAACTTCAAAATTGGAGTTACAATAAGTTCCAAACTTTGATTTCAATAGCCTTTTATAGTGAA
This sequence comes from Pachyseris speciosa, assembly GCA_016490735.1. Lineage (NCBI taxonomy): Eukaryota > Metazoa > Cnidaria > Anthozoa > Scleractinia > Pachyseridae > Pachyseris > Pachyseris speciosa. The sequence continues at coordinate 1,236,840 of JAEMWC010000008.1, forward strand.
ACTGTACATTCATTTATACATAAAGGTATGTACACTACATATGTACATGTGATATTTATCATGTGAGTAAACTGAAGCCATTTCAGTGGTGAATTCTACTACAATTGCATGTTTTTTTATACCTGACAGTTATCATGAATCACAAATTATTTTAAGCCACTCTTTGCATTCCATAAATAGAAATTCACAGAATTTTGCATTGCTTAAAATAATCAATAAAATACTGAAATCAAACTCCTTTCTGAAAGTTAACAAGCAAAACTTACACAGAAATTAAAAAAATAAATAAATAAAAACATTACTAGCATCTGAAAAATAAGACAGCCCTTTAATTTGTGAGGAATTTCAAAATTGGAGAGGTTAGTTAAAAGGTTTGTTTTCAGCAGTCATCTATAGTAAAACTGTACACAATTATTTATACATAAACTAAGGTATGTACATGCACTTGTGATTTTATCATGTGAGTAAACTGAAGGCATTTAAGCAGTGAATTGACAACTACATGTATATTTTTAAACAGACCAGTTAAGTCATGGCATAAAATTATTATTTAAGCAACTCTTTCCATTGCTTAGATCAATAAACATACTGTACCAAGCTCTTTGTCAGCTCAAGCTTCAGAGCAAGTTTGATGCTCAAGACATCGTAGCAATCAAGATGCCAATTAAAAGATACAAATGAACTCATTCACAACCAGCTGACATAAACATGGAACTCAATATAGAAATTGTATTAGTTACACCATCAAGTTACACCATGGTAAGGTAAATGTATATGTATGCCCCAGTGAAGTGTTTTTAATGAGCCTCTGTGTTTTAACAAACCTTTTAAAGAAGAAACTCCATGTTCGGGCTTTAGTTAACACTTGTCAAAAGATCATTGTGCATGAAAACCACTTCACACATGTTTCTCATGCTAATATTGTAAACTTGGACCATCGATATTTTAGTTGACAATGTAGAACCTTCTTATTCCCATAGCAAACTGTTGCTAGCCAAACTAGAGAAAACTTATCACCTGTTACAGTGAAGGATAGGATCCCAGCAATAATAACCACCAACCAAGAAAGAACACTTTTCAAGATTATTCAAATTGTACTAAACGTACATTACAGTGTAGTAAAAACACTTGATAATCTTGAGCATCCAATACAAAAAGGGTTTTACATACAATGTAAGTTTTGGGGGAAAGCACTAGTGCAGTCAAAATGATTATGAAATTACATGTATGTTAAAAGTTTCAAATGAAAGTACATGTTCACGTGACAAGATTTTAGAAACCTAGTACATTTACCCAAGAAAAGATTCAAAGCCTTGCTACCTGTATGCATGAAGAGAGCAAATGCACTATTCATATTGTATAATATACCAGGGTCATTGTAGTGTCAAATTGTAACTACAGCTGTACATGTATGTTTGAATACAACCAAAAGATTAGACTGAGAATAAAGCCCTTCAATCAGTGACTTCTGCATACCTTATTTCCTCTTCTAAATGAAAGTTTGAACACACTGTAACACACACACAATTTTATATATTACATGTATGCTGTGAAAACATCAAAGTTCTGTTTGCAAAGCCTCCAGTCTTTTGGATTCCTAACTATAGTATTCAAGACAATGTCTGGGTAACATACACAACTGTTTCCTGGCCTGATAAGTCATCACGGCAAACACAAGGTTGTACATGTAGCTGCTTGTATAGGTATATCCTTACAATCCAAAATTCCCCACCAACACACTGTTACTAAAATTAACATGCTCTCAGATAATTATAGTTGTCACATACATAATACTGCCCAGCAAACGTACTGTGTATCTGATCTGATGTGGTCTTAGAAGGTGGTAACCAGTCTTAATACATCAAAAAACTTGCAAATGTACAGTGTATCTAATCTGATGTGGTCTTAGTAGGTGCCGACCAGTCTTAATGCATCAAACAACTTGCATTTTTGGTCACATATCAAATGAAATGGTCCTAGAGGTGGCAACTGAATAAGAGAATAAGACTTTAACATGTGTTTGTTTTGTTTTTTATCACTTTTCCTGTAGAATAATTATAATTATAATTGTATAATAATTATATAATTATATAAACACCAATGAAATACCAGGTGAGCTTTCACGCAAAAACATATCTTCACACATCACAATAGCAGGTTACAGTCTTCACACATGAAAAGATCACCATTGCTATGGTTGTATGATAAATCAACCTTTTGCAGCAATAGTGAAATGGTTTGGTATTTCATTGGTGTTTATAATTATAATAAACAATGAGAACATAACATGTCTGCTTGGAGATACAAAATTTCTCTTCGAGTGTTGAAAAATATTTCAACCTTTCGCTGCACCCACTCATGAGATATTTTTCAACACTTGAAGAGAAATTTCATATCTCTGTGCACCCATATAATATCCTCTATTTAGCTTTATTTGAGTTATAACCATTCAGTATTTTTCTTCCTTCTAAATTTCACTTTTATTAGATGCAGTTTTAATCATAAATGTATTCAAATGGAATTATCATAAAAATTATTATAAATGTTATCATAGTTGTTATTGTTATCACCATTACTATTATTGGTCTTACTCTAAGTATCGTCAGATTTTCCACCAATCACAATTTCTGTAACATTTCCTCAAGAATACAACTGCTACACACCCACTTCTGCAAGTAACCTTATTGGCTGTGCTCTAAGAAAAACATTTGAGAGCCTTGAACTCAGAACCTGTTTGCAATTCAAGGTGCCCAGCACAGTAATTTAGGTGCAAAAACTAAGATTTCCTTGTCGCCCAAGGAAAAAAGCAAAACTTGTCGCCAGGGGCCACTGGGTGCTGCTAGAGTACAGCCCTGCACCTAACATCCATACATTGCTCGTAACAAGTTTTTCATAAGCATAACTTAGGGTGTATTTCTTTGGGAGAATCCAAGATTGGATTTTTGATCCGAGATTACGCGGATTCGTTACCACCAAAGAAACGAAAAATCTGATAGTGGATTTTTTTTTCCATTAGCCGTGACAACCCGCACATGCTTAAAAATTATGAAAATACAAGCAGAAAGGATAATTATGGTTCAATTTCACGATTAAACCTCACCTTGACCAAGCTGACAAAATGGCAAGAATATGGCAAGGATATACATGTACCGCTTGCCAAACATACTACTTTTTGTATCCATTCCCCCAAAGAAATGCACAGATCATGAATCCTAACAATCCAGATTTAGATTTGATCTAACGTATCCACTTGGAGGGTGGATTTTTTAGATTCACAATCCATATTAGGATTTTAGTAAAGAAACGCAAAATCCATTTTTGGATTCAAGAATCCGGATTTGGATTTCCCAAAGAAATGCACCCTTAAATTTAGAACTTAATCGTTCTGGTTAATCATGAAATAGACACAGCACTGAAAGTAAGGTGCAGGCCACATGTATTTTAGGAGTCCAGTGTACGTACTTGCGGATGTAAACTGTAGTCATGTGTATGATATTCATGTACAAGCCTGAAATATTTCGAACTACAATCCTCATTCGTCCACCACAGCCGAACAGAAATAAATTAAGCTTAAATCAAGATCGAGGCACGTGAACAACAACGAAAAAAGGATATTTTAGTATTGAATGAATAACTAAAATAAGTGATATTTCACGCTTTTAAATACCAAAGCAAACTCCCTTCTCAATACCGAAGCCGCAAAGACGACATATGTACTTAAAAATCTCGAGCTCATATCAGGGTGGCATGCGTCAACAAACTTTTAAAGTTAAAGCAGTTTCTTGCAAGAAATTCCTTCTTCTGTCGCCAAAGTTCTTTGCTTTCAGGGACTATTGAGTGATTTTTCTTTTAAGCAACTAAAATTCGATCATATTTTCTCACACTCGGACAACATGGCTAAAGAGAAAACGAGTCAATATTACCACTAGCTCTGGGAACCCGCAAAACGGCAAAACATTAGCTTAAACTTTAATACGCCGCGGTAATGAATGAATCGACCGGCTTGCAGTTGATCACCGCTCAAAAAATTTGACCTTCCCATCTCTATTGATTGAATTGCATAATAAAAGAAGCTTGATCGTAGAGTGCATTACAATTTAGTGCTTAAATGAACTGGTGAAGCAAGAAAATGACTAATGACCCTCTGGTAGGCTTCATTGAAAATTCCGGTTCCTTATGTGAAGCTTACATGTTGCGTTCCGATAAGTCGTGAAAGATAAGCCTTCGTTTCTGCCGGAAACTACAAGTTTGCGTGAAGGAAATCAAAAGGGGACCCTTGTAAGGCATCAATCCAAACATTTCGTCTCTTAAACATCAATAACTGCTTTACCACGATAAATATTATTCACAATCAAAATTCAACAACCCGCTATTAGCTTGTCCACTTCGTTACGTTTGTACACGACGGTTTGCAATTGAAGAGCAGTCAAGATTAAAATCAGTGCAAAATGCAGAACTGGAGCAAGATTATTTGGGCTAACTCAGCCGCTACAAGCGCAAATGAAGAACCTACCTTTCTGTTTCCACTGTCGACAACTCATATTGCGAATTAATCAAAGAACACCGTTGTTTTATTCTATTGCCAGAAGGTGCAAGAACACACATTTTAAGACGCCATTTTCTGTGTTCATCACAACGATCATATCACTTACAGCTCACGTGACTAAATGTAAGTCAACTGATTGGTTAATTATATCGTGACCAGCAATTTACAATGAATGTTGTGTTTATATTTTTGCCGCGAACTTTTCATCTGTGAGTCACCACAACAGAATATTGTGGAAACAAGAAGCCCGATTTAATTACAATAAACGAGCTAATTTTCACGAGTAACAATTATTGCATTACGTCACTTCTCATTCGCCTCATAATTCGGATTTTTCTGTCCACATTCCTCGCGTTCCCGCATCCGTTATGGTCCACTTCCGGCGGCTTCAACATCAATGAACCGACAAATTTCTCAACAATAGATAAAAAAACTAGAATGAACGCTTTTGTGTTTTCAAGAATAAAAGACGCAACGCGGCTTGATGAGATGAAAACCCGCCGTATTGCTATTCACAGAAAAGATGTAAAGAAGGCTTACCAATGAACCGGAAATGATTATTCCAAAGAATCGATCACAATCCTCTCGTCTAGTCAAGAACTATGAAAGTAATTTGATTGAAAACACTGAAAACGAAAACAAATCTTGGTGACAATGAAAATCACAGAATTTGAAATCACACTCACGGCCAATTAAACAAGTTTATTGTCAAGATATTGAAAGGTTATCTATCACCCATTAACTTGAGTGGGTCGTGCCATGAATTTTTTTTATTATATTTTTTTTTATGATGCTCAGAAGTAGTGTTCAACAGCCCGTGTAGTGTACGTGAGTTGCCAGAGGCTTCGCAGGCCAGCTTTAATAGCAGCACTTAAGCTTCTCTTGCACGACGCTGCAGTGTGGAAAATGGTGACATACCCAACTTCCATTTTTGGAATAACTGTTTCATCTGGTGTTCGCAATTCGTTTGTACGCCCCAGCCGTAAGTTGGCCAAGCAACGTTTCGCTGCCTTAACCGCAGTTGTCCTCCCGTATGCCATGTTACATTTAGCTATGTACCGTTCGAAAGCCTTTAAGAGGGTTATGGCCTCGGGTTCAATTCCGTCATATAAAAAATGACCTAAAAAGGTAGGCTTGCAATTGAAGGTCAACAGCTCCATCAAGGAAATCTGAAGTTCTGCACGCGAAGCTGTGGACCGGGACAGGGCGGGGGGGGTGGGGGTGGGGGGGACCTAGGAGAATAGGGGGCGGGAGGGGTCAAACTGGAGGCGGGAGAGGAAAGGGCGGGAAGCGGGAGTTCTAAGAGGGTGGGAGGCGGGAGAGAAATGCAAAACGCTATTTTTTGTCATTTGTTAATACGTTAGAATACTTTCGGAAATCAAGAACAGTTGTTGTTGCTTCTAAGTAATCGAGAAAACGAAAGTTGCGCTTGGACTGAAACACAGGCTTTCAGTGAAAACGTAAACCCTTCATCGGTTATGAAATTTCAAGAGATAGACATGACATAGATAGTTTATCATCAAAAACGTAGGCTGAATTACGTATGCTTTACAATAAAATGAAAGCTTAAAAAAGGGTGAAGAGGGAATATTTACATCATTGGTTTATTGACATGGTGATGAGTAAAACTAGTGCGGATGGTATCACTGGGCGCCGTGTGGTGAAAGCGCGCTTATTCCTTAAATTGACCCCGCACTCATTCTTAGGAGGAAGTAAGCTATACAGCTTGTGCGAGTTACACAGGGTGGAATTAGAAAGCTTTTCACTTTAGAGCTCGCGGCGCACGTGTAAGGGGACTGACCCAGTCATGGAAAGCGCCTCATCATACGAACAATCTGGATAAATAACGCGCAATGCTCGTCTTTGGCATCCCTCAAGATCAAATGAAAGGTATTGCGGGCTATGATGATAAACAGGCCTTATACAAGTCAAGAAGAAGCCGGCCAAAGTTCTTCCGACTTGACATGTGATCGCTTAAGCTGGCAAAAATACAGGCGCTTGCTTACTTTCTGTGGTTATTTCACGTAAGATCTCAAGATATCTGCAGACCTAAGATCTTGGCTGTCGCGCATTCTAAATCCTGACCATTAACTTTAATATCAAAGTTCTTCCTGGAGTGTCTGGATGTTATACGCAGTTCCTTGCACTTGGTTTTATTCAGTTGGAAATTGTCAGCAGAGGTTTGCGTCGCGAGTTCGTCAACAGCTTGCTGTATTTCACTGGCCTCCGACTTCATAACTGTTTCTGAAATGGTGGAATCATCGACGTATTTCCACATGTCTGTGCCCGGGATGTCGAGGTCGTTTATCATAATAATAAAAAAACAAATAGCCTGCGTAGCAAGCGTTTCCGTGGGGTTCCTGGCAAAGAGCGGAACGAACAAAGGAAATTTTCGATGTTTTGGCCGCGCGAAAAATGGGGCGAGAGCAAAAAAATTAAAGAGGGGGGAGGGGGAGAGGAGGGAAGGAAATGCTTGCAGACAAAAATCCCGATCACCAGCGAATGGGACCTATGATTGGCTGCCTCTGGTCTCATATTATTGATATGTGTTGATCAAAGGTCTGACAGCCAAATTTCAACTGGAAGAAAGACACGTTCGAAGCATGTTTACAAAAAACAAAGCTTTTTAAAATTTCCTCACCGAACGGGGATTTTGTCGCAAGTTACGACAGGAACAAAAGTCTTCCGTGAAACAGCTCTTCACAAAGAAGAAATTGCTTCCCACAGGATTTGGGAAAAGTTTTAGCATTTGTGAAAGTAGACTGTGTTGTCCTTGTCACTTTGTCCACTGAAAAGTAATGTGAGCGATCAAATCAAGGAGGCCTCTTCAATGGCGATTGATTTCGGCTGGTTTGTTGTCTGACACTGCCTCCGACGAGACATCGAGAGTGGAAAATACTGTGAGCTTTTTGCTTCTCCTGAAGAAGCACTCGCCAAGCTTTTTCGCATTCCAAAAGGAAGGCAGGTCGCTTCATTGACATTCTCGTCGCGGGGAAGTCTTACGAGAACTTGACGTGGAGGCCGCCTATTATTCAGAAACTGGTCAAGATGATCGTATTCTCCTTATCGGATTTTCGAAGCCTCTCCTACCCAAACTCTGAGGTTTTCCGTGAAGACTTTTCCGTTGAAAAGGCGAAAACACTCGAACCGATTTTCGGATCTGACTATTTCTCTCTGGCGTGTCCAGCAATTAATGTGGCTTCTTTACTAGAGTTTACTTTGTCGGAGTTGACTTTCCTCCCCTGCCCCTCTCCCCACCCGTTTTATTTATTTTGCTCTCGCCCCATTTTCGCGCGGCCAGAACATCGAAAATCTCGTTGCTCGGTCTTTCTTTGCTTGGAAACTCCACGGAAACGCTTGCCACGCAGGCTAATAAACAACCAGGGACCAAGTTTTGTCCCCTGTGGGACCCCTGATCGGTGGAATGGCGCCCCACCCCTAGTAACAGTGGACAGGAAGTCCACTAACCAGTCAAATATTCTGCAGGGGAGATTGTATGAAACGAGCTTCTGAATTAGGATATGGTGGTTGATAAAGTCAAGGAAGTCAAATAGGACAGTTCTGACAGTTGCGTCATTCCCATCAGTAGCACTAAGCCATCGGTGGACCATGCTTATTATTTATTATTATTATTATCATCATCATCATCATCATTATTATTATTATTATTATTATTATATATGTTTTAACAACTTTACTGAATACAACGAAAGACTACTACTTGCAATCAGTTACTGCTAATTAACGGTACTTACACTTCAGACAATAACTGGAAATTGTACTACTAAATACAATACCTACATTACATACGCCATTTACAATACGTATACGGTACTCACACTACTTATAATACAATGATCTACTTACGTAACCTATTATAACTATTATTTTTATTCTTTAGTTTTATTTTACAGAAACAACTAGTAATGAAGACAATTACAATTATCAGTAGCACTAAGCCACGGGTGGACCAATCTGCTTATTAGTACCTGTGTTGTACTAGAACCTGGCACAGTCCCGAAGCGGCACGGAGTGCATATGTGTTGCGTAAGCTGTTTTGAGCTAGGCGTGCAAGGCTGAGTGCGCGACTTGTTCAGAAAAGACCATTGTTTTAGGTGCGGCAGTTAAAGTTCTGTACATGGAAGACTATGTGATAGCCTTCCAGCTCCTATGCCTTCCTCCTATTCTTTGTTGTGATCCCATAGTTTGTGTGCTGAACAAAAGAACTATTGAAAAACACTAGTAGCAGTAGAATAATGAGCCAGCGCCAATAGTTCGAAAATATTTCGTGAGTTCAGAGCCTTTTATTCCAGCTCTGATTGAAGGAACTATGTGTATTAATTAATTAGAAATTTACAAACATACAGTTTAGTGTACTATCAGTATAGTTCAAATCATGACTGAGTTTATTCTCGTGAAAATTAGTGGCATTGATATAGCTGTTCTTGTTATTATTTTCGTGGTTATTGTGCTGTTGTTTTTGTTCTTGTGTTCTGCTTTGAATAGCAGAAGTGTCCTTCTTCCCTCGTTTCCCTCTCCCCCACCCCAAAATCGGCTTTTTTTAGCGCTTAAAATCCACCCGGAAACGCTTGCTACGTAGACAAGACGGGTATTCACTGTTTTCTAAGTCTTGCTTGAAGCATACTACGAGTTTAAAGTAACTTATTTAAAGCCTTTAAATTTTTAAACTATTTTTCTGTAATTTTACCTTTGAGATTGCCACAAAACAACTTTGTATATGCGTGCACATGCATGTTAGAAACTATGAAGGACAATGAATGCTAAAGATTTTATTGGTTCACTAGTGGCAACATTTTCCTCTCATAAAGGGCACTCCAGATTTACACGTTAACTTAAAACATGAAACGGGACCCGGATAAAAGTGATACGGTATCCGTGAGCTTGGTAAACTGAAGAAACACCTAAGCTTTAATTATCAGAATCTCGTTCTGTGTCTATAAGGCTCGCTAGAGCCGGTCAGGACGGCAAAGGTTAACCATTGGATAGAAATGCCGTTCGATCGGAGCAAACAAACATTCTTGAGGCCAAACAACTACGTAATATTGTACATAAGAAAACACAGTGCGATGCGAATATTTACTCGATGTTTCTTCAGTGGCGAAGGCGGAGAAATAAGACAAGTAACAAACATACATCGTAGTAAGTTTGAAAAATTGCTAAGCAGTTTTTGGGGATTAAATTTAAATGTCCTTAGAAAAGGCAAAAAAAAAAAGTACGAATCTGACAGTACTAGTTGGGATCAGTGATGGCCAATAATCACTCGGAATGCAAGCACTTATGTCCAGAAATGAGCTCTCGAGCTCGCGAGAATCGAGAGGGGACTGGGGGAATTGGGCTAAAGGAAAGCCTGCAAGACTTTCTTTAACGGACCGGTTATGGCATACCAGCTTACCAGCTCCTGGTATACCCTCCAATTGATCAATCTTGACACCATCGACAAGAAACTTCAACACTTGCAGTGTGGTTGTCATTCTTTTTGATCACCATCATGGCAAGCATGGGGCAAACATGGTTCGCCCGCGTGCCTTGGAGGAATCCAAGATTTTCGTTTCCCCGGAAACTTTCAAGATGTGAAAGAAACGTCCCTCCTGAAACCTGGCTCCTTGGAAAGGCGTTTCATCATTATGTCGATCGGGTTCGGCGAGAGTTTATTTTTACACCTCTCTGTACTCAAGTGAAAATATTCAATCTGCTGAGCATCGGCAATGAAGCCTTAAGAAGATATTAGGAATAATGTGAGACTTTGCGAATTCGAAATTTGCTTCGGTACTAAGGGTGGCTACAGGCGATGGAGAAAGGACTTTTCAGTTTCAGTTTCAGTTTATTTATTTATTATTTATTTATTTATTTATTTATTTATTTTTGCCATTTTTCCGGCACATCGTTACAAGATAAATAGATATATTAATTAAAACAGTATAAAAGAGAAACAAATAACAAAAGAAAGAGAAACATATGGCGAGGATGCCTATAGAGAAACCACTGGGGCTTATACGAGGCCTTACTAGGAGTTGTCTCGTGTAGCTTTGTCGCTCGTTTACGACTCCGTCTATCGCTGGTTTCGTTAGGGACAAATACCGCTGTCACAAAGAAACCAAAAGAGGAATGGAAAGTGAATTGTCGCTGATGCAAACTGTCGCGCGTTTTCGGTTGTCGGTTGTTTAGGAGAAGATTGTCGCCTGCTTTCTAAGCCATGTCGCATGTCGCTTCTACCCATTGGAAGGCCTCTTATACGAGCTACAGGCTCTTAAAAATTACCACTTTGAAATCATGATTTTTAGGCGTAGCTTATTTAATTTATCAATACGTTTAGGTTAAAAAGCAATCACACAAACAAACACACACCGGCAGCAAAACAAAACAACACGTTCAAAATAGGAGTAGTCAATAGAGGAGAAATGTTCTTAGTTTAGATTTCAACAGAGAAATACTGTCAGCATTCTGAATTTCTGAATTAAAGGAATTTTAATTTCTTTAATTTAGAAATTCAGAATGCTGACAGTATTTCTAAAGGTTTTTAAGGACCAAAACTGTTTAAAAACAGTATTAGTTCTACAAGGAAATAAGGAAAAAATAATAGCAATGTCTAGTATTGTAACGATGAATATGATTTGTCAGCAAAAACATTCCTTTGAATGCATCAGGAAGGAAGCCTTTCTTGAAAAGAAACGTAAACTTTCCAATTTCAAATTGGTAAATATCATGAAGTTTTAGAATTTTAAGTTGCTTAAATCAGTATAGGTTCAGCATGAGCATCGAAGGCGCTTCTTGATCATGATTCTTAAAACCTTTTCCTGAAGTAAAAAAATGCGATTTAAAATAGAGATAGGTCGATCCCCATATACTGATATGCAGTAATACAAGGTAAGGATGGACTAATCTGTAATACAATATGCATAAAGAGGAGGTGGGAAGGCAAAAACCTGCTTTATAAATTATGCCAATAGATTTTGATATTTTTTCTAGGCACATTAGCAATGTATGGTTTCCAAGGTAAATTTTCATCAAGAATGACATCTAAAAAAACAATTTCATTTACTCTTCCAATGGCACATTGATCAATCTTTAGATTGATGCTAAGTGTTTGCCTTTTTCGTCTGGGTTTAAAAACCATAAAAGTAGAGTTTTAAAGTTCATGGAAAGCTTATTGGCTTGGCACCAGTCTGTTAGGTTGGGCAATTCATCATTCCAAGTTTTTTCAGTAACATTTACATTTTTGTGAGAAAAGATGTTAGTGTCGACAGCAAAAAGAATGAAGTCTAAAACCTTTGACACGTCACACATATCTTAAATGTAAATTAGGAAAAGAAGAGGACCAAGAATTCTAATGACACATGTGAAGAGTGAAGCCGTTAAATTGGACAAATTGCTGTCTGTTCTTTAGATAATTAGAAAACCAGTTAATTGTAACACCACCAATAACCTAGTGTTGTAATTTATCCAATAGAATTTTATGATTAATCGCGTCGAAGGCTTTGGACAGGTCAATAAATATTCCCACTGTAACCTCATTATTATTGACAGCAGAAGAAATTTTGTCATATAATAGAGCTAAAGAACATTCAGTTAGGATATTATAGTCAGTTGCGATATTATAATCTTAGGCGTTCGCAGATCGCGATAGTGCTGAATGAAGTTGCGTTAATTGACAGATTGACATTCTGACAGTTGAAATCCAATTTAGTGAATGTGGGTGGAAGGGGTCGTCAAAGAAAATCTCACATGCTCTCCTCCCTTTCCCTCCCCCTCCCCGCTAAAGTTTCTTCGCTCGTTCTCGCGCGCTCGCCACGAATATCTGAGAGCCTGGAACAGGCTATCACGTGTGTGACGTTTTACATTAGAGACCTTAACTCTTTTTCTACCGGCGATTTGGTCACCTTTTTTTGCAATTTCCGGAGAGTAGGAGGTCAAATCGACCTGGCTACTCCATTTAAGGAGTTACCACGGAGATTTCGCTGGTCCGCACCACCGAAGGCTCTATCTTTGTTGTCACGCTCGTCACGCTAGCCGTCGTTTATTTCTAAACTATCACTGCAGCTACAATTCGTTACTTATTTGATTTATAAGTGTGTTTTTGGAGCCATTTTCCACCCCCAAAGCCCCCTACCTGACATCATAAAGCTGGGTTGATGGGTAGAGACAATCCTTAGAAAGAAAACAGAGGTGAGAAGCAATTTCACACCAAGTGGGCCGCTCAAAGTATTCGAGCGAGTGATGGCAATTCACGGAGTGAAGTTGTGTGTTAAGTCGTTTTCTGAGTGGATTCCGGGACCTGGCATGGCAATTTTGGCGAGTTTTGACTTGTGAATAATGCAATCGGTGCAATATTTTGCCAGCAAGACGGGGTGGCTCGACACAGTTCTAAAAAATATGTGAAATGGAAATTGGCGGACTTCCATGCTGCTGTTAGGCAAGAATATCCGAGAATTCTTCTGGGTCGCAAACGTGAAAATGACAGCCCGTGAGGGCATCTGAAATCAAATAGCGTTAACCACGTCGCGCTAAAGAAGTGAGTAGGAAAAAGTGGAACAAACTGCAAGAAGTGGAGTTGAAGTTTGCTGCCACTGTAAACTTTTAACTTCAATAGGAATTTT
>JAEMWC010000008.1:1257500-1272500 GCA_016490735.1 Pachyseris speciosa
CGGCCAAACCGGCCGTAAAAAACTCCCATGCTTCAAAACATTGCAACTTTCTCAATCGCACGAATATTGCATTAACTGTTAGTTGTGAGCACGAAATGGAATGCCCTTTAAATTTGGATATCCAATAAATACAAGAAACGTAGCGATTTTTACCAAATATGGCCTTTTGAGTTTGGACAAGAACGAAACTGACCGTTTTTAACGTCAAAGAGAAACCACAAAAATGCCCCTTTTTGCCTTCATGTTTTTTAAAGAAATCATCGCCGAAAAACCAAACGTCAACCATCATAACGAAATTAAGTCCCTTTTCTAGCTTAGAAATGACTTTTTTTGTTCATATTCTTCTCCCGAGCGTAGATACAGCCTTTTGTTCCAGTGCATTCGGGCCTTTCCGCCATTTTCAACATCTAGACCACATTGCATGCTGGGAAATGACGAGAATTTTTGACAGCACCCGTTCCTTCTCCCAATTCTTTCACAGCCACTCCGACCTACTGCCAAAAATTCCTGCTTGTGGTCATCTTCAGTACTCAGAAATTCCAAAATATGTGGCGGTAGGTCGAGAAATTCATCAATAGTCGAGTCCCAAAGGTACTAAGTGTTCGACCGGCCAAATTCCCAGTTCGTCGAGTAACAAGCCAAATTCAACAACAAAGTACATCACCTTGCTCGATTCTTTGAGAAAGCGGACTCTTAGCTACCGTCACGCTTAATGATGCTCATCAGGCAGCCGCTAAAGATGAAAAATGGCTGTAAATTTAGCAGAAATCGCAAGCAAACCGAACTTGGGCCACTGTTGTCGCTTCACGGATAAAAAATAGCTACGTCAAAATGACGTTTTCAGAAACCTTGAGCCTCCAGTGGCTTAGGACAGCACCACTTTTCCCTGGTAGTTCAAATAAAGAGTCACGAATTGCTATTCATCGTTTATAGGTGGAAAATCACTCCGAAAATGTAAAAACAGCCGGTAGTCAATGGGTTAAAGGACAAAACAACTGTCCACGCTAATCATCCTAAATGGCGTCACGGTGAACAGCTTGCTTGAACATATTGCACCACACACTGCTGCACTGTGAGCCTACTCCTTCCCGTAACCGAGAGAATTTTTTGCCTGAACTGAATTAGCAGTCTTCTCGTATCTTTGTCCGCCATATTTGATACTCTACCTTTATCACATTTACTACTGACCGATTGACACTGCACTCAGTATCAACTCTGAATTAAGTGCTGCACACGTGTGACACGGCAGAAATGCGACGCATGAACCGGACCTAAGGCTGAATAATTAGCGGATTGCTGGTGTTTTTCGTTTGATTGTCCAGAGGCCAAAACCCGAGGAGGCATCATTGTATTCCGCGCGTATATAAAATTACTTACAGTATTAAAATATAGTCTATAACATACCGGACGAAATCTCGGGTTGGCTAAAAAGACCGCGCTTCAGGTTCTGGGATTTGATGACGTTTCAACCATTTGAACGCGTTTGAGGTTCTGGGAGTTGATGACGTTTCAACCGTTTGAGCGCGCTTGAGGTTCTGGGTGTTGATGACGTGAATCAGTAAAAGCCGAACAGAGTTGTGGGTAATGAAGACGCCACCGCTTTAAATATAGTCGGGATAGCATTTGTGAACACAGAAGCACATGGTTTGTCGAGGTAAGCGAGGTTTCTACTTTTTAAGTTTTTTACGGTTACACTTTTGGAATAAGAAACCTTGCGGCCGTTGAAGCAGAAGCTTGCGGGATTGGAGAACTGATTCAAAATTGCGAACTGTGAGACAGAAAGATACCCGGCAGCATAAGCCATTTCCAGCGACTGAGAGCAGCTGAAAGACTCAGGCACCCAAATATTTTCCATTGTGATGATTGAAAGACTTAGCGCAAAACCTATTCCAAAACTACGATTTGTCGACACAAATCACTTCCAGTGACTGAATGACTCAGTCAACAACTAGGCTTTCTTAGACGTTCGAGGCCAACAGTCGAATTTGAAGTCAGCTGTGAAGTTGAAAACCAGTCGCGCAACATTTCAAGAGACCTAGTCAATCAGTTTTTAGCTCGAATACTACATTTTGTATTGCTGTTTACTTATATTTATAACGTTTGTTGCTTGTAGGAAAACTTTGGATTTGTCATCAGTATTTGTCATTCTCGCTCGTGGAAAGGTGAGAACATTTTCAGAATGCTTGTTCATTTTATGAATTCTGTTTTCCAGAAACGTGGAATTTATTCTCGTGCAGTTGATTGTGTTTTGGTTTTCTCGTCTTTCCGCGAGAATGACAAATGAATGACAAATCAAAGTTTTCCTACAAGCCACAAATGGTATAAATATAATTAAAAAGCAGAACAAAATGTATTATTATTCTTAACAGCGGAGGCAGTTTTAGTGTGAACTATAACTAGTTATATTAAGCGCGATGAGCTGTCTGTATTCACATTCAAACTACTGCTAACCGCCACTCGAAATTTCCTGAAAAGGTTTTTCTTTTGTTATGTCTTTCTCGACTTTTGTTGTAGATACGATTAATTCGTGACAGCATTTTGTGTCGTCCGATTCGGTAATCATACTCGTGATGAAACAAATGGATTTTGCTAATCACTCGTATGATTTCAGTCCAAATCGGACTCCACTCAATCTTATTACCATTTTTATTCACAGGTTCGAAAACATGCACCTGTTGACGATATTTCGGCAGTGTGTTGAGACACAATCGGAAACCAAAACGTCAGCCTTACAACGCCTTTCTTGCGGAGCTGGTCACGTGATTAATGATATCGTGCGGCAGCTTATTTTTTCGTTCCGTCTTGTCTTCTATATGAACGTTCTTGGCCTCTCTGCGACTAACGCTGGCTGGTTGATTTTAGAAAAGCAGCTGGCACGCCCTCTTAGCACCCATCTGGGGTACCCTCAACAGGCCTTAAGAGCCTCCTACTGTAGCAAAGGGAAGTACGGAAGCAAGAACACTGTATATTTTGACCCTAACGCTAACCCTAATCCTAGCCATAAAACCTAACCCCAACCCTAGCCCAAACCTAACCCCAATCCCAACCCTAATTCTACCCCTAACCCTAACCTAACCCTAACCCACCAATCTAGCCCTACTCCAAGCCTCGGATCTTTAACCCTAAAGCCAAACAATAACTTTTGCCCTGAAGTCCACATTATAAACCTATGCTTAAGCTAAGCTTGGCCATGGCGTTCAGTATTTGGTGTAAAAAGTACTGGTCACGTGACTTAATTTTTTCCCTAACTCATTCCTGGCGGCCATTTTTTACGTGTTTTTCTATAATTTTCGAGGGTTTGAGGTCAAGTCGATCTGGTTATTCCATATAAGAGGTTACCACGGAGATTTCGCTGGGTCCACAACATCGAAGACTCTACCTTTCATGTCACGCTTGTCACGTTAGCTGTCGTTTATTTGTAAACGATCAGTCACCTACAACTCAGTAGGTATTTAATTTATAAGTGTGTTTTTCGAGCCATTTTCCACCTCAGAAGCCCCCTGCCTGGCATCATAAATCTGGGTTGGTGCGTAGAGGCAAACCTCTGGAAGAAGACAGAGGTGAGAAGCAATTTCACACCAAGTGAGCCACCGAAAGGTTTCGATCGAGTCATGGTGATTCACGAAGTGAAGTTGTTCCTAGCCGATTTGTGACTGTGAGTAGATTCCGGGACCTCGCATGGCAATTTTGGCGAGTTTTGACATGTAAATAATGCAATCGCTGCAATATTTTGCCAGCAGGACCGGGTGGCTCGACACGGTTCTAAAAGATATCTGAAATGAAAATTGGCGGACTAACACGCGGCAGTTATCCAAGAATATCCCAGAATTCCTTTGGGTCACAAAGCGAACATGTCAGACCAGTGAGAGCAACTGATATCAAATAGCGTTACCCAGGTAGGGCTAAGGAAGTGAGCGGGAAAATTGGAACAGATTGCAAGAAGTTGATTCGAAGATTACTGCAAATGTGGACTTTTAGCTTAAAGAGCGATTTTTGTCTTCAAAACTTCAAAACAAAGTTGCTTATTTTTGGTGTTGTTCTAGAGCGTTTTTTGGTTTTGCGACAGAATAAACAGTCATATTCAAGGAAAATCGGGACTTTCAGTAGGTTTCCGGGTTGATAAAGTATTAGAAACTCCGTATTTGGCAATAATAATCGCTCATTTCAAACATAGTCCAGGATTTGGTAACGTTACAAGTTTTCAAAGCACCGGTCTTCAGTGACCGAAAATTGCAGAGCCCGTCGAGAATGAGTTAAAGTGCACCTAAACCCCAAATTTTTTTCGCTGAATTAAATCTTTGTACCTGTTTGAAACGCATTGTGCCTTTTTTTTTTTTTTTTACGAAATCTTGACTAGTTATTTTGACTTTTCTAGGGTCTTAAAGTTGCAAAATCTGGCCATCGTCTGCCCCACGACCGAGGCAGAAGGGGCTTGGATCTATTCACGATTTGACGTCACAAACTGATTTACATCGCATTAAGTCTTTGTGAACATGCATGCAAAGCAGTTTATGACTTCAAATCGAGAATAGACTCAAGCCCCATCTGACTTGGTCGTGGGGCAGACGATGGCGCAGTGTGTTTGAAACAGGTGCAAAGATTTATTATAGCGAAAAAAAAAAATTTCACAATGTATTTAATTTCACTAGCTCTTTACCCGCCTGGAGTCAAATCACATCTAACATGTTTCCTTCTGTAAGCAAAGCCGTATGCCAATGAGCATAAATGTAAACAATGACGTAAGCAAAGATCCCCTATAATTGCGTTTAGGTGCGCTTTAAGCTTCTTGGTTTCCTCTGGGATGAACTGAACTGGACTGCTTATAGGAACCCTTCTTTTTGAATACTTAAAATAGTGAGAGTAAAGCGCTATGCTAGTACCTGAAAAACGATATTAGTGTGGCCTTTTTTACTAAAAGGAGAGTAAAGCGCTATGCTAGTACCTGAAAAACGATATTAGTGTGGCCTTTTTTACTTTTTATATACTTTTGAAAAGAAGAAAAACCCTTTCTTTCTGAAAATCATTTTCTTTTTTAATCATTTGCTCAAAAATGTCATATAAGAGTTGTGAGCTCCACTGAACATGTTTAACTATTCTTTAACATGTATTTTCTCAAGAAAAGCCGTCTAATTCTTAACACGCTTTTTTACTGTTGTTTATTGAAAGGACTGCCTTCATACCTTCATGTACCTAAGTGGCATTTCCACCTTCCTGATAGCTTGGGCAACTTTCGGCCAAGACACTACCGATCGCATCTCCGCAAAAAATTCCATGGATTTTACGGTAAAGTACTCAGCGACATACCTATTGAATGCCTTATATATCTGAAGGCCGGCTTCGCGTTAGTTAACAAAAACACCTAATTTTTAGAATCGTTTTCAGAATGTTACCACTGAAGTATCAAATGAATCATCTACCATTTGCTAGTCTGTTTACGTGTTGGTTTCGTTTCCTTGGTAATTCAGTTTTCAGGGCTCCTTACCAAACCGATAAGCCAATCATTTCTTTTCCGTAGTTTGAGGCAGGCAGGCAGCCATACAGAGTTTGCGGCTGTATGTTCCTTTATTAGTGCTGTTACTCGGGACAAGGTTTTACCTCTTAGTTCTGTTGCCTTATATTATTCACTAAGCAGTAATCATGTCTTATTTTGCAGATAATGACTTTGATTTTGGTTGGGCTTGGTCTGTTATTTGCTCTTATTTTCCATGTTGGAACCAAAGAGCCTCTTGATAAAAACGCGAAAAAAATGGTAACTAGGCTTGCTGATTCTGAGGTAAGGCCCCGTCAGTACTAATTCGTGTAGCGTGTTCCTTACTTTAAGAAGAGTTCATCGTCATCCAAAATCAAATTTTTGGTCGCAACTTGTACTGCAGGTGCCAAAATGTTATAGAACCTGCATAGTAGTCCTCGTGTTCAGAGCCGCAAATAATGTTTTGGTGTCAAGAAAATCGTTTCCCGTTGTTTTTTTCTAGCTCAACATATAACGGTTATTATAGAAAACAAACAACTAAACTAGAATAATTGTGGGGGAAAGGGATAAGGGATGAAGTACTCCAGCGAAGGACAATAGGTCAGTTTTCTCTTGGGGTGTAATAATCCCTCAAGGTACTGGTTTAAAGGTGAGAATCCTTCCAGGGGGTCACAATCCTCCTTTATCCCATAGGCTCTTATTACTCCTTAACCTGGGGGATTGGCCCCTAGAGAAGTTTTTCAACTCTCCATACCCTGGGGGATGTCCCCCTTTAGAAAGGATAACCACCAATCAAAGACTACCCTGGGAAATTATCACTCCCTAGAAAGGATTATCGCCCCTCAGTTATTACACTGGTTGATTATCCCCCAACCCCCTCCCAGAGAGGATTCTATTAAAGTGCCTATAACCTCAAAAATCTTTTATCGCTCAATTAAATCTTTGTATATACCTGAGAAACATAGCGCAAAAATTGTTGCTTTTGGTTAAAACCGCGATTTTTTATGATTTTTTAAAGAGCGAAAAATAGTCCTTTTTGAAAACATAACCGAGCTGCAGAATCATTGAAAAGGGTTTGGGAATAGTGTCATTTTTGATGTCATTCCAGGCCATTGATCACTTTCTTGTTTGGAACTGTTATTGCTTCGGAATGCCAGATAAATACGTTGTTTTCCTACAATAACAAGGCATACGGACTGTTTTCAGATCTGACACAACTCTTAGATCACATCTAGTACGACCTAAGGACATTGTCGATCCAGTAAAACAAGACGGAGTAGTCTGCAAGATTCCCTGCGAATGTGGTAAGGTTTATATTGGAGAGACGGGAAGATCTATGCATGAACGGATTATGGAACCCGATAGAGACATACGGCTTGCTCGAACCCAATCCTACGCCCTTTCAGAACATAACAACGCGACCGGACATTATCCGCTCTGGGACGAAGTTAAATTTATTGACCGAGACCCACATTGGTACACCCGTAGGGTTAAAGAGGCTATTCACATAAGACTTCACCCTAACAACATCAACAGGGACAGTGGAATTGAAATTCCTGAAGCGTGGATGCCCACGATCAAACAACACAACAGCCGATCAGTACCAAAGCGGACCGCTGAGGGAACAATTTCTAGTCTGAACGAATCGACAAGGATCGAAATCCTCCAATCAACAACAGCCTAAGCGAGGATCGAAACGCACCAATCACCACCAGCTACGGTGCTTCTTATACTCACACGTGGCCAGTCGACACCATCGCCTGATGAAGACCAGCAGTATAGTGGTCGAAACGTCGCGATTCACAATCTTTGTGACTCAATTGTGAGACAAAAGATTAACTCAGCTATCACGTTGTTTTCACGTTGTAGCAAAGAGCCAAACAAGGTTTAGGCTATATCTTTGCACCCAGTATCTTTTCAAGGGGCTGTTGACCCGCAGAAACGCAAGAGAATTAAGAACAAATTGGGTCGACTTTGTCAAAATCAAAGCGTGTTTATTGGGAACCCGCGAAGTACTCGGCAGTACAGTGTTTGAATACGTTTTTTTCACGTCTCAGTTTCACTCACTTTGAATTTGTAAAATTTTGCTGGTCTTCAAGAGTGCATTCCTCTAAAATATCTCTGTGTCTCATTTTATTCAGAGGAGGAAAGACGCGCTGGTCATCCGCCTGTGTCCGAATGCGAGTCGAGCTAGAGCCCGAGCAAACAAGTCGAAGAAAATGCAAGGAATTAGCATATTCGTCTACCACCTTTAGTCGCTTTTGCAATTTCATCTCAAGTTCTTCCACCATTTTCCTTTCTGCTTCATTGTGAACCAGCAATTCCTCGTCTGCTATCGCCTCATTGGCATAGACATCTCCTGGTTCCTCGTCATCGGAGGTTTCTTGCTCGCTCGCATTTGATGAATCCTCGACTTCTAAGTTGCAATCGACATCCGTTTCTGTGGCCTCAGAATCCGAGCAAGAGTCAAAGCCAGCATCACTGGACGACGTTATGAATATATTTGATAATCCTATTTCTTTTTAGTCAAACTAAAGTTCTTTGACCACTATAGTAAACCCTGAAAACGCTTGATGCCATACAACATAAACCCAAGTGACGCGAGCAATCTCCTGGAATGACGTCACTAGTCCCATTCTCCCATTTGCTCGGTCGTGCGTTAAATGGCGCCTCCTTTAAAAATTCATAAAAAAGAATTGGGTTTTAACCGAATTCGAAAAATTTTCCGGCATTTTTCTCAGTTCATAAAAAGATTTAATTGAACGAAAGAATATTTTTGGGGTTATAGGCAGTTTAAGATACCCTGGGTGACCTGTATGGGAGCACATCATCCCACACCTTGCATCTTTATTAAACTTGGAGAATTTCAAAAGGGCGCTGTCTAGCTTAGTAAATGCATCGTTACAAACAAATCGGTTTGGAAATCGCAGTTGTTTTTGGACATGCGAGAGCGGAGATTCGCGGCTAACAAATACCTCGTCACATTCGGTAGGTCTCCTCTTTTGATTTGTTTTTCCTTCTCTTGCAGAGGAAAACGTCTTTTAGTCCATCACATACTCCTGTACCATCGATGTCCTGTAAGACAGAAGGTGATTATGTTCCAGCAATATACGTAGTCACGGGGTGGGTAGGAGCCTTGCAGGGGGGTCTGGGTTACCCTTCCCCAGACAATTGTCAAATTTGGAGGCTCCGAAAGGCAATTTTCAGCACTTGGCGTGAGATATGTCGGAAAAATCGAGAAGTGTGAAAAGGCAGGTGTTTTCGGTTCTTACGAGTGCTTATTTCTGAGATCCTGTTAATTTGAAACACACCGTACGTTCAAGCACAAGTAGCTTCCTTTTGCTTACTATTTGCATCCGGCAACGTGAACGAAACCAATTTATTGCCCTTAAAATGTTAAACATTGCAAGTCACTACAATCAAAATAACTGAGTCTAAAGAAAACAACTCCATCCACAGACTTGATTTGTCTGGCTCAAAATATCCGGGGGGGGGGGGGGGGGGGCAGCTATCCCTCCGCCTCCTGTCCTTTAAAACAAAGAAAAACGTGATGACCCGTTGTGTAAGCTGACGCCAGTGACGGCAAAGATTTGACCTCAAGCATACTTATAGGTACCATTTTTGTACTTGCAGGATTAAATACTGTTATTAACGAGAAAAGCCCAGAAGAAATTACATCCGATGGTTCCTCTCTCAACTTACCATGCGACTCGAACGATGGAAATGAAATAACCTCCCATGGATCGTC
This sequence comes from Pachyseris speciosa, assembly GCA_016490735.1. Lineage (NCBI taxonomy): Eukaryota > Metazoa > Cnidaria > Anthozoa > Scleractinia > Pachyseridae > Pachyseris > Pachyseris speciosa. The sequence goes on from JAEMWC010000008.1 coordinate 1,266,719, forward strand.
AATAAAGGGAGAGGAAACTTTAGCAAAGAATCCTCACGCGTGCTGTTCAACAGATAAGCATTTGAATATTGCATAGAAAATGCGCAATATAAATGTGATATATTATTATTATTATTATTATTATTATTATTATTATTATTATAACTCCCCTGGTGTGGAAAATAAAGGACTTGACGTTAGTGAAATCGAGTTGAGTCCATGTAATCCCGATAAATTCACTGACAAAAACGTAAGAGAAGCACCACGTAGTAACATTAAGCCAGATTCGCTGGAAACGAGTTGTGGCCCTTCAGTGAAGACCAGGATAAATAGCAAGCCTTCCACAGTTTCTTGTGTCCCTGAATCTGTTCAACCATTGCCATCAGCACCGAAGACAATACGAGCTTGGCTGATGGATCCTCGTCTATTCAAGGTAATAGTCTTATCTCACGCCTTTATTTAAGATAATTATATTGCAGACCTGCATAAATCTCTCAAACGTATAACATCCCTCATGGTCCTTTCTTCTTTCTTTCACCTAGTTGGCCATCATCTACACATGTGCGAGGGCTTTACAAAACCATGCCTACGCTTATCTGCCACTCTTTCTTATTTACAGACTTAACTTTGGCAAGGTAGGTACAGATAACACACATTAAATGCACAAAAAGTGAATATCATTATCGTCTATTATCCCTTTTAAATTCCCCCTGTGCCGCTATTTTGGATTTTTCGCTTCATTTGCTTACTGCCAACAGCTGCAACCAAATGGCGTCAATAATTCCAAAATGGCGGCGCCCGGGAAATTTTATTGGGAATAAGGGTTAATGAAACGTAATTTTTTGTACAGTTAAATGTTATTTCTACGTTATAAACTGGATTTCGGAATGTGGTAATTATTTTCAACAATTTAGGGTCAATTTTTTTGTAAGAGTGGAAGTTTTCTTTCACGACCCTGAATCTTCTAAGCCAGCCGCAAAGATGGTTTTTCTAGCGTTTTCGTTCACGTGACTACTGGCCATATTGGTTTATGAACAAAAGAAAGCATTTGACTAAAGATAGAGTTCAATTCCCAGAGGTTTATTTTGGGACACCAACATAAGTGGCGTGACATCACTAATGACAAACAATATTACCTGGACTTTGAGTAATGAGTTATGTAATGTTTAATAAATGAGCAGGAGTGTTTTATCAAGTTTAAAACACGAGGCGCAGTTGAGTGTTTTAGGACTTGATAAAACACGAATTGCGAATTTATTGAACGGCTTAAAAAGCTTCACTGTACACATATCCATTCTTACATTAAAAGTTAGATTTTGGGTTATTTTGGCCTAGAAAATCGGATGTAAGATTTATTTCCTTCATCAATTATTAATGACTTTTTTTGAGGGACAACATTTTCAAGTCAAGAACTTATTTATTTTATCGCAGGAGTCCATTGCCTATCTCCCACTTATAATGTTGATCAGTGCAACTGTATCTTCCGTATTTTCAAAGAAACTTATTCGGATTATCGGAAACAAGGTAGATATTATAATATAACTAACGTTACGTGGGAAGACACTGCTATTGAGTTTGGTGACCAACAGTTAAGGTCCGTTTAAACGGTTTCAGCAAAAAATGAATGGATGCTGACCAAATTTTGAAGAAAAAAACATCGTTGTGTTTAAGCCGTTGAAATGGTTTCAACATCCGTTCAACATTTTCAAATGCTTAATACCGAACAAACAAGCAAAATATGGGAACAAGCTCTGCGTTCTTTTTATTGGGCATGCGTCGCGCGTTTGCTGAACAGTTGTGTAAAAAGATTCAACATTTTTAAGAACAAAGAAATTTTTGAAGCAATCATGAATGAAATTTAAGACCAATTCAAATTTGTTTTAACAAGATTTCAGCGCGCTTAAAACATTTTATACACTAAAAGATTTCAACAACGCCACTGCCGAAGGACATGTGGCAACACTTTCAGCATTTGATTTAACAGTGGATTCAACACTAGAAACGTTTTAACGGGCCTTTATGGTTAATGTCCAGGAAGGAATATATACCCCATGCCTTGCTACACGTCTGTTAAAATGTTTAATGAATTGGGCAGCAAGGGAAATGTAATTTTAAAAAAAGCCAGTCAGTTGATCAGTAATGAGCTATTGGCATTTCTTAACACGTAATAACAACTGAAAAAAAAAGCATACACACATAATGATTTATCATGAATGACTGGACAACTCAGGAATCGACCATACTGTGATTATAATAGTAGATGGTCTGCTGATCATTTCTTGTTCGCTTTGAATAGTGAAGTTTCAACTTAGCTGCCTTTCTTGTGATCTGTGTTGGTGTGTGGTTTTATTTCATCACGGAATCCAACAGCGTCATGATCTACCCAGCTGTTCTGTTACTGGGATTTGGATTTTCCTCTGTGATTGTGAATACCTTGAGCTTCGCAACAGATCTCATTGATGACAACAAGGTGAGTTAGAATACTAAAAACTTGTCGTCATCATCATCACCATCATCATCATCATCATCACCATTTATATTAGCTGTGAATCAGTAGAACAAGACAAATAAAAAGAAACATCAGGGGCACCCAACGCACCAAATAACCCAAAAGCTATAGAAAGGCATTTTTGAGTACATTATGCTGCTTGAAGTCTGTTTTAAAGTGATGTTTTCGTTAGCTAGAAGAATTTTATCTGTTCGGATTCCTTAGCTGAAATTTTGTTTCCCCAAAATTTGTTAGGGAACAAAATCTTCCTTTGAGAAAAATTTACCTGAAATGAACTTTCCACGAATTTTCTAGGGAATTATTTTCTTTCCAAAAATGCTAGCTGACGTTTTTCACCGTGACCTTTCCGAAAACCTCAGGAGCTATGATTTCCCCATTGCAAATCATTTAGGCCACGTTTCAGTTACGAAAATACGAGAGCACTCTTTAATCGACGTCGAAAGCCTAAGGCGTAACCTCGTTCCCAGGGTCTCTCCTCTTCCCGCCCCCTGGGAACGAGGTTGCCTAAGGCGAACTACCCTCCACCGAACGGATATCTACCGAAACTTGTCGTTGGGTGCCCCTGAAACATGGCAACAAAATATCCAATTAGGGTAACAACTTTAACCGTAAACAAATACTTTATCTTCGTTCACCTTGCGCCCTTGGACCTTGGCTTGTACCAACACAATGACGTTTGGATTACGTATATACGAAATTTTCTTCAGTTACTTCATCATTTTTCTCACCGTCTAGTCTCACCGTTTTTCCCACAGAGCACGTCTGGTTTCGTATTTGGTTTCATGAGCTTCGCATCGTATGTATTGGGAGGATCATTAATCTTTGTAATCCAAAAGTTATTCCCTGACGGAAGGTAAGCAGTAGATAGGATTCGAAGAATGTTTCCATGGAACCCAAGAGGATGCTAAGTGTTTCCTTGGCTTCAAACATACCGCCATCGAATGATTCCTATCCAATGAACTGAATAAGTAAAGAAAGGCCAAGACATTATAACCTGGTTTTTTTCTAATATTTCTTTTTAAAGCGTCCTTGTGGATTGAAAATTTTTGTCACCATGAAATACAAGAATAAGAGTAAATATAGTTCATTTGAATCCAGGAAACTTTAACCTTTCTTTCTAATTCTTCACCGAAAAGGCATCCGATCATTACGACAACTTTGGCCTCATTCTTTGTTTTCTTTGCATGCAGTGGGGCACCAGATGGCTGCGAGGAGTGTGGAGACTATGTACGTCAAGTTTTTTCATTCGTATCAATAACACTTGCAGCCCTCAGCATGTTGACCATGTTGCTTTTTCAATGTTCAGAAACAGTCTGCAGGCAAAAGGGGTAAGATTTATTAACGCTTCTAATTAGAGGTTCGTATGAAGTACGCGTGACTTAAACTCTTTCAAAGATGTATAGATGAAAAGATACAAAGTGAAACAGAATGTACTGGCGTGTCTTTTGTATGTGCGTTGTGTTTGCCAGGGATCAACCGGACTTAAAGAAGACACCCGGACTTAAAGAAGTAAGACTACCTTTGGACGATATAGCACTTATTATTCAGAAGTGACGCGGGGAAAACGGGACCTTTTTCTTTCGTTGGACAGAGATTTCTTGAAATAGAGTTGAGCTAGCGGTTACGAGTTCATGTACAGAAATGAGTTTGCGTCAACGGCAACTGAAATACATTTAAACTTTGAATCGTCCAAACAAATTGATCTTTAGCAACGTCCTTCCTTATGCACCAGTCATTTGAAACCCCGCCACCGCCCCCCCCCCCCTCCCCCATTCGGTCTTGAGCGGGACATTCACTTTTTATGCAAGTGAAAGCGAGTAAAGTCCCTGGTTCCCAGAGACAAAAGTGAGTGGTGCATTCCCCCGCCCCCACTATTCCACACACTTTGCACTCACTTTGTAAGAGCAACTCCATGCAAATATCGACCAAAGTTCGGCAAGGCTCAAAAAATCAAAATCGCTCTTCTTTTGCATACTGGTAGACTTTAGTAAATGTACAAACGCCATGTAGTTTTTTCTTTGAAAGAGGCGTTCATTTCCGAGAAAAACGTGGAAAACCGTTTCAAGCCCCGCCGTCGATTTTGCAAGCCAAAAACAGGGTTGAAATTCACTATGATTCGCTTGACTCGCGTTTCAAAGCAACCGCGCTAGAAAAAAAGCATATTGCTAGAATGTTAAGTATAACTCGTCGTTGACCAAACTATATAATATTTTTAGCATTACAGCAGTCTGAGTAATTATAAAAAGCTAAAGCGTACAGCTACCTGTTGTTTACCTACGAGAGGTAGTTGAAAAAAGCGACGATTTTCATCTTGTGCCTTTGATTAGAATTTTTTAAGATTGAAGGGGGAAACACTAAGAGCATCAAACTTTTATGTTATGTAAAAATTATTTTGGGGAAATTACTTCGAGCTTCTAAGAAATCATTTGAAAATCGTGTTTCAGACAACATAAAATCAGTAACGCCATCCAACAAATGACACCACGAACATTTGACCTTAGGTTTTCATTTACAACGCTAGCGCTGGTAGCCTTGATATGTAGAACAATTTTTTAAAAAGCTAACCTTAACCCGTATCTGTTGTGCTTCAAGCTCCAAGTTGTTTCATTTTGCTGTCTTATCACCTGTGTCACCGTAATCGTGAAGTCCACTGGAATGTGTGCGTGTGTGGAGGTGCGTGACAGCTTTCCAGCACTTTCTTCATTCCTCTGTTTTGTCTAATGTTTTCAAGTTAACATCATGTGCTTGTTAGAAGTTTTGCATGAGAACGCTGGACCTTAAAAAAGCCGGCTAACAAATCAAGTTCAGTTGTTGAACAAGGCAAAGTTCCTTGTTCGCGGATCCGTTCACTGCAATTAACCTCATTTGCATACGAGTGTGCAAAAAGTCTACTTACAGTACGCACGGGACGAGTTTCACCTGTTAATGCCCGGTACACTGAAGAAAATTGAACACTATATTGCTCCTTCTTCGAAAATACTTAATGTGACATTAGTTTACCTGAGAATTACCTTTTTAATATTTAAGGCTTTTGCTTACTTTAATTAAATTAGTTTAATTTGATTAAAGTACATGTTCATTCCCACGTGAAAGAGAAAAAGAACTTTGTATAAACAATGTTTGTGTGCGCTCTTCATCGATGAAGCTATGGAAGGTTCTTCCTCCTTCGAGTCATTAGTAGGTACTCCGTGTTCGTTTGATAGAAGGGATAAGCACAGATCAACTGAGATTGTTCCTTTGTCGTTGTGCAACAAGGAAGTAACTGGTCATAGGTCGAATGGTCTTTTTCTGGTA
>JAEMWC010000008.1:1275000-1357500 GCA_016490735.1 Pachyseris speciosa
CACCTTCTATCTTAAAAATTTCTGATCAAAGGCACATAATGAAAATCGTCGCTTTTTTCAACTACCTCTCGTGGATAAATGACAGGTAGCTGTACGCTGTAGCTTTTTATAATTACTCAAATTGTTGTAATTCTAAAAATATTATATATTTGGGCCAGCGACAAGTTATACTTAAAATTTTAGCAATATGCTTTTTTTCTAGCGCGGTTGTTTTGAAACGCGAGTCAAGCGAATCATATTGAATTTCAACCCTGTTTTTGGCTTGCAAAATCGACGGCGGGGCTTGAAACGGTTTTCCCCGTTTTTCTCGGAAACCAACGGATCTTTCGAATAAAAAACTACATAGCGTTTGTATACTTACTTAGGTCTACCAGTATGCAAAAGAAGAGCGATTTTGATTTTTTAAGCCTTGCCACGAATCGGCGATTTTGGTCGATTTTTGCATGGATTCGCTCGTAAAACAACTTGTTATCGCCAAGCGTAACACGGGTTAACATTGCTGCCAGCCATGGGGGTTCAATTGACTGGTGCATTATGTATGGCTCTTTTCTATGACCTTTTTGTGGTGTAAGTTGTTCCACGTATAAATCATAGAAAAGAGCCATACGTTGACAACGACACGCAGCACCTGCTATTTGGAGCAAAATTACATGTAATAAAGCAATAGTGCGATAAAGTTACTGTGGCGGTCATGAACAAAATGAAAGCCACTCAACGACACATAAAGACAACTTTATTTCTGGTACCAAATAAATGCTTCTCAGCTTTCAAAAAATGACCAATTTTATTAACTTGAATAATTTCCATTTCAGGTCGTTCCAACTGGGAGGAGAAGAAGAACCAAAGTTTCTCGGAATACACTTTGTTTACAAACGAAGCAAGCCATTAGCTTAGTTTAGTCTAAAGGGGGTTAATTAGTTTCTATAAATATACTGTGGTGCTGCCCCTGTCATACACTCAGTTTTTTTATATGAACCTTTTTTATACTGAAGAACGCCGAGGCTGAGAACATTCCTCTGGCTGAGAGTCGATTAAAAACGTTTTTATTTTGCTCATCTGTATAATAAATGACAAGCATAAAATCAAGGTAACAAATGTAAATTAACCAAAATGCTTCAGGACATGTTCTGTGTAAGTTCCACCTTTGAGCATAAAACAACTCAATTTTCCCATAAAATGCCAAATCGGGGGAAAACGGAAAAACACGAATTTTAGCACTTTTGATTAAATATCTTACAATCACAGATACCAAGGAGGCTAAATGCAAATTGAAAATTCTTTGCTTGTTTAAACTTGTTGATTTCAACATGTACGCCCCAAGGCCAAAAAAGGGTATCGAGCCTCCTTTAGATAGACCTTTTTAGTTCAATTTTCAGCGTAGGCATTCCCATTTGCAACAGAAAATCTCTGGCAAAAACAAAGCAGTTGAATTTCACTCAGCTGAAGAAAAGAACTTCCCACAAAGTACGGGAGGGATAAAGAAAAAATGGAATGAATGAAAACCTGAACATGCATAGTTAAAAATAAAACGTTTAGCTGAGGGTTTACGAAAATAATGAGGTCATTAAATAAATCCGTCAGAGAACATAACAAAAAAGAAAAAAGCATAGACGGGCCCAGTGGGACTCCTGTATATGCGCAGTTATCAAATAATATTCTTAAGCCCCTACTGTATTACTGGCCGTCCTTTTCTTTATTTAACGCATGTGTTTATATCATTTCGCTATGAACATAATCATTTAGTGCGCCGTAATTAGCATCTGATTTAAAATGATCACCACCGTAAACATGCATCACTACTCGAACACTTTTCTTAAGAAACTCAAAAAGGAAGGATTCTCATGCACGAAGACAACTAATGCCTAGATTTAAGTACGTGCTCCTTTTACGCTGCAGTGTCAAAAGTGCTCAAGCAAAGAACAAAGCGAAACAAAGAGGAGTTTTACGTAGGCGTTATTCGCCAATTCACTGCCAACCTTGTTTAAATGTTATAAGATAGCCAGAGGCTAACTAAAACGTAAACAGTACGGCTCTCTTGACCTTGACAGCGGAAGACTCAAATTAACAACCGAGTAAGCAGACCGTGGACTGTGAACGCAATAGTGGCCTGTGAACGCAATAGTGGCCTGGATGATATTAGCTTCTGCCGCTAGCTTTTGATACACAGACTCACATCCAGGAAAAGCAATGATCTCACTTCACTTGGAAACTACTGGTTTGAGTGACTTTAAAGTGTTTTACAGCTGGGCAAAATCTGTCAACGAAACAAGATCTCTTGAAACCGTATCACAACAAGAACTTGACATAGTTTCAGTTTATCTCACATTTTTAAGGGAAAGTAAGCAAAACGGAGACGAATATGAACCTGACAATCTAAGGTCGATGTTACGACGTTATGACCGTTTTCTTAGGAAACAAGGAAACCAAATTTAGCATTATACTCTATTAACATTGTATAATATTTTAATATTGTATTTTAATATTGTTTTTTAATATTTTTATTTGTATTTTAATATTGTATTTATTTTATTATGAATTGTAAAGCATCGTTGATCTGTATTTGTAAATGGCGCTACATAAGTAATAAATTATTATTATTACTCACGGACAAATAGTCCCCGAAGACTGAGTTCTTCTTGAGCCTGCTGTGATAGACAAATAACTCAGCGCCTCAATACATACCCAGTGACCAGTTCGTGAATGCATGTCATTGTGAACATATCATTTAAGTTTTGTACCGTTAAATTAATATTAATTTTAGAAACCATTTACAGAAATGCAACGTTTCTCTCTCCGTCTCCTATATGTAAAAAATCATGTCAAGGTTTTAATCATTCGAGAATTCGTGCAGTTCATCGATTATTTATTCTTTTGGCGGTGAAGCGTTTCGATTGCAAACTCACAAAAGGTGTATGTTAATTGAAGGACGAAATAGATAGACGGCTTCTCGCCCTCGATTCACACTACTTTACATGTGCGCAATATATACCCAATCGCAATGCATTAGTCAGTGGATTTACAAGACGTCTAACAGGAAGCGAAGGAGTGAAGGACGGAGTGAAAAAGTCTCATGTCTACAACTCGTAAATAGCAAAGCTCTTTTCCAAATCAAAAATTGTCTCTTTCCCCTTGAGAAGTTCGATGGGCGTGAAGTCCAGAGCTGGATGGGTTACACTAGTTGAAAGAAGATTAACGGCGCGAATTTGGTATTTGAGGAAATAACTCTTCGAAACACTATTGCATTGTTATGATCATTATAGTATACTTCTCTCAAGGTTCGAACTTTTTCGTGTCATAACATGAAAATACCCATCGCCGCTATGAACATGGTACCCTCTCGTCATTGAACCTCGGGATATTAGACGTGATATTAGGTGATGTAACTATTACTCTCTTCAACTTCCTTCGCACCCGTATTTATTTGAGGTATTTTGTTTCTTCTTACTGAGGGTTTGTTTTTTGGGCAAGTTACTTTGCTGGTACTGCTTAACAACAGAAAGTACAAATAAAGATGTAATAGAGTGTAGGAGGATTGTTTTCGTTACATTTCATCAGGCGGGCCTATTAAGCTGTATATATATATTTAGGAGAAAAAAAAGGTTTTAAGAAAACAACCCTGATAATAATGAAGCGAAGAGGTAGAGGCACAACAAATTGCAGAAATACATATAGTTATGATCTGGAAGCAATGTCAGAAAATACTTTATTTATATCTACAACCTTATGCAAAAGTACTTATAACCCGAGAGCTTAAAATACATCAAGTTTTTAATACTGATGATACAACCAGTCTAACATAGCCGTCGATTAAAAATTTATAGACAATATTATGTACATGCGACTCGTAGAGTGAAAAAGCAGCCTATAAAATTCCCTGGAAATGCGCGCTAGTCTTAAATTAACAAACAAATAGGGAAAAAAATAGATTGAAAAATCGAACGCAACACAAATATTTGGTATCGATAGAGTTTCAAACAAGAACCTTACTGGGGACATAATCAACTTCGCTGTTCCCTTAAAGTGCACCTAACCCCAAAAATGTTTTTTCGCTAAAATAAATCTTTGCACCTGTTTGAAACGCATTGCGCCTTTTTAAGCAAATCTTGACTAGTTATTTTGACTTTTCTAGGGTGTTAAAGTTGCAAAATCTGGCCATCGTCTGCCCCACGACCGAGTCAGAAGGGGCTTGGGTCTATTCTCGATTTGACGTCACAAACTGCTTTGCATGCATATTTACAAAGACTTAATGCCATGTAAATCAGTTTGTGACGTCAATCGAGAATAGACCCAAGCCCCTTCTGACTCGGTCGTGGGGCAGACGATGGCCAGATTTTACAACTTTAACACCCTAGGAAAGTCAAAATAACTAGTGAGATTTGCTTAAAAAGGCGCAATGCGTTTCAAACAGGTGCAAAGATTTATTTTAGCGAAAAAATTTTTTTGGGGTTAGGTGCACTTTAATCTTCTGCGGTGTATAAAATATCCTTTCCTTGTCAGCCAGTAGCTTAAGGAGGTTCTTTGAAACATTTTCTCGCTTTGGCATTAGTTGGCATTAGTTACGCTGAAGATGAAAAAACAATATCTATGACTTTACATGACTTGTACCTAGCCTCGAAAAAAAATTGTCATCTATTAGCTCAGGTATATACCGTATTAATAGGCTAGTTTCGAATTGTGGAAGAACAAAGGAACCAAGGTGAGGTTCAGGCGAATAATTTGCATTTTCTTTTGTAAAAAGTCAAAGGAAAATGCAAATTATTCCCCTGAACCTCGACTTGGTTCGTTTGTTCTTCCACAATTCGAAAATAACTTATTGTCTGCATTTGAACACCAAGCAAAGTTGCAAATACAAAGAAACAAGAAAACTGATCTGCCCGGTTACAATCTTTTTTTAAAGTATTTGCTTTTTTATTACTTGTTTTAATTTCTTTGTTGATGAAAGGAAACTATATACAATACACCATTTTGATAATGACCAGTTCCTAGTGAATTGTGGGTAGATCCGGTCCTTGGTGGGGGCAAACGTAATTTGAAATTGTAATTTTGATCGTTTGCCCCCACAGAGGACTGGATCTACCCACAATTCACCAGGAACTGATCATTAGCAACTAATGATCTAATAGTCCTTATGAGTACGGAATATATTTTCCCTTAAAACGTGACTCAATTGCATGCCTGGGAGTACAGACAATACACTAAAAACTAAAAAAATCTAGTCGCTTGTTATGGCTATAAATCGCCTCCACAATGTATCTTAAGCAAAAAAATAAGCTAGAACTAGTAAAATAACAACACAGTAAATTTATGATGAAGTCATTATGTGTTTGGTTCCGTTGCTAGCAACGGGTGTCTTCACCTCCACGATCCATTTTTCTGGTAGCTGTTTGTGGAGCTGAAATAAAACCAAATGAAAAATGAACAAACCTGGCCAAAGCAACGGCCTCTGCTAAATTGATATTTAACAATTATTCACCGAAGTGGAGGTGAATAATGGTGGATATTTACCGAGCCGCGAAGCGGCGAGGTAAATATCAACCACTTTCATCGACACTGAGGTGAATAATTGTTTTAGTATATACCACACAAGCTGAATAATTAGCGGACCAAAACATTACTTAATGTGTGACAATATACCGACAAGCGGTCGGAAATTGTAAATCTCGGGCGCCGGCTGCTCGGAGGTGAATAGTACTTGCTAATCACCTCCGAGTTAACCAATCAGAGCGTGCGAATAGCACTATTCACTTGTATGGTATATACTAAAACCAACTATTTCTGTTTGTGAAGCATTTGTTGTTGTTGTTGTTGTTGTTATTTTATTCTTTTTTTCCAACATTATACTTCATGGAATCGTGGATAGCGGATCATTACTCAGTAACTCAATTGTGTTAGTCACATGACTAAAGTAGCGTAACCCTAACAAAATCAGCATATAATAAGCCTCATCATAACAAATTTTCCAGGATGGTTGTTTGATGAAAAGAAAATATTTATATCAAAGAAAAGTAGCTTATAGATTAGACCCAATTAGCCCCAATTAAAAACATTAATTCTACCATCCTTAATCCTGGGTAATGAAGTTTTTCTTTTGCTCGCTGCGTTCGTCAACGTGTAAATAGACATATGCATGGCTAATTAAGACTAATGCATGGCGTCAAAACTGAAGGCGACATGAATAACAAAGTTGAAAGCCAAGATCAATTTGAGCAACTTGTTGTTTAGCCATAACGAAATCCAGGACCTGTAACTCACATTTTTGCTGGCAGGCTGTTTGTGAAACTTCAAAGAGCAGCAAAATCAACCAGCTTATTCCAGCGAGTGCACCTGGCACGAATGAAAATACAAGACGTACATATTCCCCGCACTCCTCACAGTTTTCAGATGTTTTGCTAAAACATAAATAAAAAGTAAGTATCTTAACCAGATCACTTTAACAGCTAAGCCGCTCGAAAAATATTATTGTGTGTTTCTTTGAACCTGTAGCAGTTCATCACTGAGTTACAGGTTTAGTAAACTAATGATTAGAGGCAATATGGCATACAAGTACCTTTCAAAATACCAAACTATAATAAATAAATCCGCACTAATCAGTACAATTATAAAACTCAGTCATTTGTGGCGACGTCTCAGTGGTGCAAAGTTGTTAATTAGTAACAGGGCTCCAAATCTATTATAATTCGTTGTAGCTCGTGCAGTTACTTTGTTATTATATCCTTCACATAGGAATGATAATATATAATATAATTACGTGGCCTCTACTTGGCGGCTTCTTGTGGAGTCATACACATGGTTCTCTGCAGGATTAAGCTTAAGCCCCGGCTACACGTTCAAACATTGTTATAAAACATTTGTTGGATGAACAATGTTAGAACGTGTAGCATGCATGTTTGATGACGTTTGCTCAACATTTTTTGTTGGAAGAATATTTTGATTTCGATCAAACAGTTTCTCCAACATACAACAAATGAAGCGTGTAACCGCCCTTTCAACAATTTTGTATTGCAAAGACCAGTCAGAGTTAAGGGCCCAGTCTCCAATCCGAGAGCCTAATGGCAGAGGTAAAAACTGTTGAATTCAGACCCCCGAAGCGACATGTTTCCAACAATGTTATATGCGTATCCAACATTGTTAGAAGCGTTCTTACAACAATGTTGGGACGTGTTCTTCTAACAATGTTACAACGTGTAGCCGGGGCTTAGAAACGAACCTGTGGCATGCAGCAATTCTACGGTCGTACAGCGTTACTATGTTAGCTCTGACTAATGGCTCACTATAACTGAAAGCCGGGAAGTATGATTAAGAAAAAACGCTCTTTTGCATCCTCTCTATAGCATGACAGAGGTACTGCAGTAAACTGGCAAAGACATCACTGGTATACTCTAATTTAATCCAAGCCAGGAAAAGAGAAGCGACTCGTGCGATATTTCATGGTATACCATTCGAAAGCACTGCATAACTAAGAATATAGACCTTACAAGTGAACAATAGATCTTAGCTATATTCGACCCAGAAACTCCACAACGTTTGAGTTGAATAAGGGCATAGAGCCCCTGTTGCAACCCACGCTGAATTTAATATAATTTTCCTAGCAATGAAGAGTAACACTTGAATTCAATGCGCATAAAATAAATAAATAATAAAACATCTCCCCATTTTAAATAATCTCCTACAGTTCAAATTTAAGTTGACTCCCTCAAAACCTGTTGCTTTCTTCACAAAATTTCTTTATCTTCTACTGCATCTCCACTAAAACCAAACCAATGTTATTAAAACTGTGTTTTACCTTTCTTCAGGAAACAGTTTCTGGATTGTTGTTATCAAAGCACCTCCCGTCAGTTTTGACATCAAACCCATAATGGAAAATACGAAACCAGATGTGCCCTAAAAGGAAAAATGAAATGTTTACAACCGAAAATCGCCGTTACGAAGTTGTAGGGTGTGTGGTGTGAAGTGAGCGAGAAAGGGTAGTCAGCGTACGTGCAAAACCCATGCACAGTACTAATTCAATCTATACAAATAGCCCTGTTTAAGCTATGGATTTTTTTCTGTTGCTCAGCCACCATAAATTCAAGAGCATAATATAAAATCTATGTTAACGTAAAGGGTCCAACACTTTCGCCTTTGAGATTGGTTACTTAATAGACAGATCACGTCTGAAATTTCGTCATTTATTATGGAATGTCGCCAACTTGATTCTGCCACATTTTATTTCTTGATTTGTCAGGGACCTCTCAAGGCGATATAAATTGAATCAATAAACTTATCATTCTTAAAGAAAACGTCTTAACTATAAAAAAAAAAAAAAAAAAAAAAAAAATCTCAAATGCGGAAACTATGTCAAAACCCTGTTTCGTCCCTGTCAGGTAAAAATTCCAGTGTCCAAATTGTTGCAAGCTGAAATTTCAAGAAGATTAGATGTTTGAAGTTTTGTGCTTCTCTCAGCCGGTTTTAATTTCTACCTAATTTTTCTTTGATTATCAAAACAAAACAAAACAAAACAAAACAAAACAAAACAAAACAAAACAAAACAAAACAAAACAAAACAAAAAAACAAAACAAAACAAAACAAATCAAAACAAAACAAAACAAAACAGAACAGAACAGAACAGAACAGAACAAAACAAAACAAAACAAAACAAAACAAAAATAATAGAAACAAAAACAAACAAACAAACAAAAGCCAAGGGATGTCAAACACATCCGACAAGGGAAACACAGCATTTGGCCAAAACTGCAAATGAATTTACCTTGTTCTCTCCAATAAGTTCTGCGGCGAAACTAAGCGAATTGACCAACATGGTAGAAAATCCAAAACCTAGTAATGCAACGGCCGGGTAGATCATGACTCTGTTGGATTGGGTGATAAAATAAAACCACATACCAGCTCCAATCACGAGAACGGAAGCGAAGATGAAGCACCTCTGAAAGAAAAATTGCTAAGTTAGGAGACGCCAGTCGGCTCTCAGAGAATTTATAGTACTAAGACTTGAATATTCTTTTCTATGACGATTTCAGCACTGGCCGACGAAAACGCCGTTGCCCTTTTTGGGTACGTTATACCCGCACTTGGAAGTTGTTTTTAAATCCTTCCATCCCTACACTAATCACCTCAAAGCCCCGGTTTGCAGGAGTTTTTCAATATTCATCGTTAAAAAAGTTACTTACTGTGTTGTCACTCTTACCTTGCTTCCAATTGTTTTGACAAGTTTCTTTGAAATTGCAGAAGATAAAGTCGCGCTGACTAACATTATCATTGGCAGATAAGCAATGGCGTCCTAAGAGAAAAGTAATATATAAAGTCTTTCTAATAATTTGACCAGTCAACAATGACGGAGGGACATTTGCTGCTAAAATAATCATGCAATGAAACAAAGAGGAAAGGTTAACAGTAATGAGAGAAAAGGAATGCCAAGGTGATGAGCAATGAAAATGGCTATCTCGAAGGTTTCTGGGGAGAGCTGATGGCAGAGTTCAAGCCCACTTCGATATGCTTTACGACAAGAGAGTATCGGAGTCCCTTCGCCGCTGCCTATAACAACAAGACCTGTGGGTGCAGCATTTTCTGAATCAAGTTAACTAAAGCAGAATAAAGGAATTCGATCACAGATATTCAACTCTTTCGTACCAGAAAGTCCGCCTTTTCCAAACCAATGACCGAAGCTATCCACTTACGTCTTCACTCTTCCAACACCAACACGGATAACTGAATCGAGATTTAGGCTAAATACACAGTAGAGATTGCCATAGTAGCAGACCCCAGGGGGAAGATTTTCCTAACTGAATAATATGGATCGAAACTCCGCAATTATAGCTAAACATCGTCATGCAGGTGGTAACACGAAACCAGTCCACCTCATCGCCTGATGAAGGCAGCTGACGAAAGATGTTAGAGTATACTTCCTAACAACTTCAGTAATCTGTAATTACCTTTTCAAACTGAATTGTGTAAATCAGATAAAATGGCAGATAGGCGTATGAAAGTTCTTCTAAAACCTTTGTGCATGTGAAGATCAATGCAACCTGTTTAAAGAAATAACCAAAATACTGAAAGACCGTTTTAGCTGAGTAAAACAATTTTAACGGAATGTTATCTAAAATTCATTACGCACTCTGCTACCAGCAAAAGCATAGAGTACCTTGTAAAGGTGCGGATCCTTGAGCCAAGTTTGTATTGTTTTTATTTCAGATGTCTCCGAAAAACCGGATTCAGGGTCAGGAAATGAAACGGAAGATTCTTTCGTATTCGTAGTTTTTGATGATGAAGAACCACAACCAATTTTCGACGAGTCCGTTGCGAAGTGGCGGAAGGACATCTTTGTGTCATGGATCCCTTTTTGATAGCTCAATTCTGTATCATCGTA
This sequence comes from Pachyseris speciosa, assembly GCA_016490735.1. Classification (NCBI taxonomy): domain Eukaryota; kingdom Metazoa; phylum Cnidaria; class Anthozoa; order Scleractinia; family Pachyseridae; genus Pachyseris; species Pachyseris speciosa. The sequence continues at coordinate 1,285,362 of JAEMWC010000008.1, forward strand.
ATCAAGTCCTTTATTTTCAACACCAATTGACCCTACACCATGCTTCCTTTGGTTGGCACCGCACACTGTTTCGCTTGTCTCAGTTTTGTTGGACGTTTCCGGCCGTTCGCTTATAGCTGGATCTACTCCCATTAGTCCAAAGACAATGCTCGTGAGAACGCTTATTTTTCTCTCCTTCGGTAGCTGCTTCACCTCTTTCAATATCTGGTCGTCAACCTGTGCCGGTGTATTGGATTGTGAAAGCACACTGATGTCAGCACCATTGCTTTCCGAAGTGGATTCCTCGTAACGTCGAGGTACTGTCTCTTCATCCCAAGAAAACAGAGCGCTTATGAAGTGCTTTGAAAAACTATTTTTTTCCACGGGATTTCCCTCCTCTTTCACCTGTGCGTCCTTCTCCTTCAAGCTATCAATGAACCTTTCACACATGATTTCCTTTCGAAAGTGTACATCTTAAAAACAGAAAAAATATATATAGTTATCTCTTTGACAAATTTCGATCCAAAGAAGAGTAACTGTAAAGGTTTCACTGTTTCGCTAACGTTATTCTCGTTTAAATTTGAATTTGAACTGAAGGACCACGTTTGGACCAGGAGGTAATGCCGGGTTCTCAAATTCTCATTTGTCCATATAATGTTTATCAGCCATTAGCGTGCCACTTTTGAAAGCAAATCTATTCTAAAAATATAACGGACTCAGTATCTTCAAACCTTTCAATTTGACATATAGTTTTAATGTGATGCCTTTGCGACGAGATTTGATCGTGAACAATGAAATAAAGTTTTAGGTTAAATTGCTATGATGTGAATAGAGTACCTGCTCCCATATAGGTCATTGATTGTAGAAGAGAATGCGATGGTATAAAGGAGCATTTTCTCTGCAAGATAAGTTGCAAAAACAATTCTTAATAGCAGTAAAAATGTATTTGCTTAATGTATAAAAAGGCACACAAAACAAATTGTTCTAGCAGTTCTTGTTTCCAACATATTAGTTGTAGCGAAAATAGAGCGTCTGTCTTACCGGAGCAACTTCTAGAGCGTTGTTCGACGTCGTTTTCTGATGTTCGTTAGGTTTAGGCTCTTTGGTTCCACAGTGAAAAATCAGGGAGAACAGCAGACCTATCGCTATCAAAATTAGAGCCATTACCTGCGAGAAAAATTAAAAATACAGTCGAACCCGACGCAAGCGACCACTAAAAATGTTAAACATTGGTGGTCGCTTGCGAATGATGACAGCCCAAAGACGATTTACACTTTGAGTCTGTAGGATGTGGCGATAGCAGAGATTTATTCCGTACTCTGATTTTCGGATAAAACATTATGAAATCGATAAGCGTTGACAGCTTGATTCAAAGAAGGTACCTCAAAGACTACATGGCTCAAACCGATTCATCAGAAATTGCTTCGATTTTGTGTATGTTTAGGCTGTTGACTTTCGACACTTTGTATACGATATTTTGGATCATTTCTTTTAAAGCAGCACAAAGTTAATAGATATTAAATTAAATTAAATTTAATTTGGAGTCTTATACACGTACTTATTAGCAAGAAGAAAAGTACTTTTCCATTTGCTAGCTCATTCCATTGTAGAGAGTACGTGTGTGTTACGAGCCCATTTTCGTCTGTGGCGCAGGCCTAGACGACGAAATGTGACAGCGAAAACTTTGCGAACGTGCATGGAGAAATAAAATTAAGTAACAAATGGTGGCTTATGGGAGGAAAAAAAGAAACAAAATTTCAAACCGCTCAAACAGTCGCGGTCGTGGTCTCTCACGACAGGTTCCAATTAAAGTGATTTTACTGGGAAAAGTTTGGTACCTCGAAAAAGTGGTTGCATATGAGAGGCATAGGAGAGGTGGTCGCAAAAGAAGGCTCGACTATATTCGGTAAAAAGAAATTACTTCTGAAAAATTCAATATTTATTTTACCGTAAAATCCATTGCACTTTCTGCTGAAACCTGGTCACTGGTGTCCTGGCCAAAAACCGCCCAAGCCACTAGGTAGGTCAGGATCCCGCTCAAGAATGTAAACGTAGTCCTTTCAAAAACAAAGGAAACAAACAGCAATTAACTGAGAAAAAAAATTGGCCATTTTTCGTCGATAGAAGTCTCTTTGTTACTTTTTTATACCATATATCATTTTCGTATCATCCTAGTGCTTTTGTATTGGTTATGATCACATCTTGGTAAATTATGTTGTGTTTCTGAGGTTTGGGGAAATCGTGAGAATCAATTTGAAAGATGGATCTAAGATCCCCCCTTTTGGAAATCGTCTTCCCATAACATCTAAAAATTGTAGACTGCGAACAACCTCTTTCTTCTACTATTTGTGTAGCAGAAAGTGATCCGAAGAAACCATTACGTCAGTTCACAGTCTCTACCAACCTATATTACCAACTACTGAGCTCAAAAGAAACTTCTTTGGGCGTATTATTTATTCCTTAAATTTGACCGTGATAGCCTTTATACTCTCGGAGCTCTGGAAGCGGGTAGTCGACTATGAATGATCCTGATCTGGGTATGGTTACTATACTCATTACAAATAATTCTCTACCGGTAGAGAGCCAGTTAAAGAAGGACAAGAAGACAAACCTCCATGCGTTCAACTCAACGGCTTCACTTTGATCTTTAGCGATGTCAGGGATTATTGACAAGTGTCCAATATCCAATGTGCTAACCGCAAAAGCCAAACAAGTGTTCAGCATCGCGACGTACAACATCAGTTGCCACTGCTCATCACTGCTTTGACAAGGAATACAAGAACTAAAGTACAGCGGAATGACGACTGCCCCTATCACTGTTGCAATCAGATGCCAAGACTTCTTTCTTCCAAGCTTTCGAGACAGAAATGGAATGCTAATTCTGTCTATCAAGAATGCACTGACTGGCATAATTGCAGCAATAATTAAGAGTCCGTACAACATCAACCAACCAGCATTAGCTGCAGAAAGACCGAGCACTTTCATGAAAAATACCAGTCGGAAAGAGAAGAGAAGCTGACGGGCGATGTCATTCATCATATGACCCACTCCATAGGAAAATCGTTGGAAAACTGGTGTGCGAGATTCTGAGTCGTCTTCGGTATTTCGACAGCACAATGTTAACGACACCATGTTTTATAATCTGAAAATAAAATTCGTAAGAGATTCACGAGTTTGTTTTTTTTTTTTTTGCTCAAGCGTATTATTTACTCTGTCCTAAACGTCCTACTCCACAGCCAGATCCTGTGGTTTACTATGATATATGTAGAATACAAGATCAATAAAGAGATACGGAAATAAGAACTGTTAATAGTTGTTAATAGCAGAGAAAGGGAAAGGTGTAGTAAGCTAATTAGATGCCCTTTGTCGCCTTAATATATTTAAGATTGCGAGTAAGTAGATTAAAATAAAACAAAGCGCACACACCAAATCCAAAGACATAGATAGAATGATATAATAGCGGGAAACAAAGGAGATTAATACTGAGCAAGATAATAAAGAGACAAAGATTGTTTGAAAGAATGCATAGTAGTCTTTTGTCTGATTACCTTCCAAAAATAGCATCCTATAACAAGCGGAGAGAACAACCAAGTATTTGTTCTAAAGGGGGCCACATTTAAAGTGCTACTACGATCAGAAAATCACTCGTCTTTTTTCTTGAAATTTCGAAAGTGTGTTTGCTTAACAACCGACTCGCGAAATTTCAAGCTTTAATTTGGAAAAGTCATTTCTTTATTTTGACTGAAATGTTCTATTTAGTGATCCGCCATCACTAACTTCAAAATCTTGAGAGAACTGGATCGAGGACAAAATGACGTAGAAAGCTCACAAGAGTAAGAATGCAGTGCGTGTAAACTCGGCTGATTTAGTATGCAGCACGGGAATTTTGAGTTTTCAGACTCTCAAATTCGTGTTTTGCATACTTACTAAGCTGCATTCACACACTGCAATTTTAAACCAGTGAGTAAATGACGTCATTTTATCCTGGATTCAGCTGTCCGAGGCCCTAATAGGTCAGTTATGAACGTGAGTAATGGCGGACCGTTAAATTAAAAAGTTGTACTCAAAGCAAACAGTCTTCTGCTTGAAATTAAAACTTGAGTCGGGTGTCAAGCAAACACATTTTCGAAATTTGAAGAAAAAAGACAAGTGATTTTCTGATCGTAGTAGCACTTTAAGTGTTGGAGCTCAGCACCTCTAGTATTGTAACTGTGTTGATCAGATACATAACTAAGAGAGGGAGAGAGAGAGAGAGAGAGAGAGAGAGAGAGAGAGAGAGAGAGAGAGAGAGAGAGAGAGAGAGAGAGAGAGAGAGAGAGAGAGAGAGAGAGAGAGAGAAAGACTGAGTCAAAAATTATGATCTGCCTCTACAAGTTTCTCTGCTGATTCCAGAGGGGGGGGGGGGAGAGAGAGAGAGAGAGAGAGAGAGAGAGAGAGAGAGAGAGAGAGAGAGAGAGAGAGAGAGAGAGAGAGAGAGAGAGAGAGAAAGACTGAGTCAAAATTATGATCTGCCTCTACAAGGTTTCTCTGCTGATTCCAGAGGGGGGGGGAGAGAGAGAGAGAGAGAGAGAGAGAGAGAGAGAGAGAGAGAGAGAGAGAGAGAGAGAGAGAGAGAAAGACTGAGTCAAAAATTATGATCTGCCTCTACAAGGTTTCTCTGCTGATTCCAGAGGGGGGGGGAGAGAGAGAGAGAGAGAGAGAGAGAGAGAGAGAGAGAGAGAGAGAGAGAGAGAGAGAGAGACTGAGTCAAAAATTATGATCTGCCTCTACAAGGTTTCTCTGCTGATTCGAATTATTCGCTTGCGAAGAAAGCACTCTATTATGTTTAAAATTGTTTTCTTTTTGTTCCTCGGTTTTCATTCTCTCTGGCTCTTAAATTTAAGTACGCTTAATCGAAATTATCGGCACAAATCCCTTCTGCTTAATTAGCTGTTGCATAAACAAAATCTAGACAAATCAATGCATCAGTGCATAGTGGCGTCACTCCTTGGAACAGTCTTCCTCGTGACGTAAGAAAAGCAGAGTCCCTTGGGTTATTTAAACATTTAATCAAAGAAGTACGGTGAGGCACGGCATCTATCTATCTATCTATCGAGTGTATTTCGTTGGTGACTTCTTATGGACCCAGATATATGGATATAGCTAGAGAGGGAATCCATCTCAAGGAATGATAATTGATAGCAAAAGCAGTGACGACTTACTTTTATGCATAGAAGCCAACGTTCTCTTTAGTGTTGCAGTGTTTACGATGTTATGATGGTAATGGTCGGAGCGTCTGAGGCGCTAAAGAGTCAGTAGACAGATTTATGTAGACAGTTATGCAGGTGTATGTTCTGCTCGATTAAAAAAATTGCCTTACTTTGGCCAGAGGCGATTGCCACAACATCAAGTTAATCACGTATTAGATAATATTTACTGAACTGATATACTATTTAAAGCAACAAACTTGGTCAGCAAGCTAGAGGTCAAGCCTTGCAGTCTGAAGTTAGCGACGAGTGCAAATAAGCTCTTCCGAACGAATTTGCTGGCACTTTGAGCTGGGGTGTACATGTTGCGAATTACTTACACGGTCTATATGGAAATCCGATGACAAATGACTATGAAGGAATGACGAAAAATATCTCACAAAAAAATAAATCAAATTATCAGTTTTGAAACTGCTATCTTTTTTGCTGTAATTTTCTGTATTGCTGACTGACTACACCGATTGTTCTCAAATGTCCACGAGGAAAAAAATTGGATTGTACTGTTTATTTATTTATTTATTTATTTATTTATCTATCCAGGGGCATCCAATTTAGCAGAGCTAGTTTAAATGGAGCCCGGACACAAACAAAACAAAGACAATAAGACATTAAAAGCTAGATAATCAATTAAATTGCTAAAGTAACATGTACCGTAGGCGTTACTGTTTAAGATGGCGCTTTAGTTTGATTTTAAAATCGCTGAGCGTCTCCATTTCTCTAATGCTTCTCGGAAGGGTGTTGTATGTCCGAGCACCAGTTATTCTGAAGCTCCTTTGATGCTTAGTAGTTCTTGCAAAAGGAGGGCGCAGCACATCACGTTTTCTGGTGTTATAGCCATGGAACGGTGCGCGTGCCTGAACTTTGAAAGTAAATACAAAGGATCTATTCCGTGAAGACATTTATGGACTAAAACGCATTTGAGATAGTTTCTGCGTGGGTGCATACAGTTGGGTGCATTCTTTCTTCCTTTTCAATTCAACGTTGATATATTTCAAATTAAGGGCGAGTATACCCGCAAATAATGTATTAATTTAGCGCTGGATAATACGCGAATACAGGCTAGAAAGTGGCGTGAATTGCAACAAGAGCACTAAATTAAGTGTCCGCCATGGTTCGTTAACTTCCCCACGTAGTTCGGAGGAAGAATATGCCTTAATTGTCCCATCCATAATTGCATTAATTGTCTGATGGTTTTTGTCCAATCACAAGATAGTAGAAGGGTTTAGTTTTGGTTTGCCGCAGGCATTCAAAGATAATTGAAGAAACGGTGACGTTAAACGAATGAAACCTCTGCTTGCTTGTGCTTTGTTCTTGGTTGGTTTTCGCTTGACTTCTTATGACACTACACAGTGTGAATTTTAAATATTTTAGGGTATGTGATATGTATTTTTTATGGGCTGATGAATTGATCGTGTTTAAATAAAGATTATCGTATCGTATCGTATCGTATCGTATCGTACAACTTCTGCTTTGTAAATTAACATCGTAAATATGGCGCATGTATTAATTATTCGACAAAAAAAATGCACATTTGGTCCAAGCTACATCTAAGCTTCACTCGGCTACAAAGATACAAAGATTGTTTGAAAGAATGCATAGTAGTCTTTTGTCTGATTACCTTCCAAAAATAGCATCCTATAACAAGCGGAGAGAACTTCCTAGTATTTGTTTTAAAGGGGGCCACATTTAAGTGTTGGAGCTCAGCACCTCTAGTATTGTAACTGTGTTCCTCAGATACATAGCTAACATCAAGACTGGAAGATTTCAAATCACAAAGATGTTCATAGAGAAATTTAGAAGTATACAGTTTAACAATGTCAGGAAATTTTATTGACGTTTTTACCAGTGATAGTAAGCGAAGTATCAAGCATCTGAGATGACATCCGCTGATATCGTGTTGCCGAAAAAAGTGTATACATATCACAGAATGTGAAGACAGGATGTGTGTTAATTGGAAAATTTGATGTAATGTTCATTGTCTCTACGCTGCACCTGTACATCTAAAAAGGGCCAAACACTGATCATTTTCAAAATTCAAAGAGAGAGAGAGAGAGAGAGAGAGAGAGAGAGAGAGAGAGAGAGAGAGAGAGAGAGAGAGAGAGAGAGAGAGAGAGAGAGAGAGAGAAAGACTGAGTCAAAAATTATGATCTGCCTCTACAAGGTTTCTCTGCTGATTCCAATTATTCGCTTGCGAAGAAAGCACTCTATTATGTTTAAAATTGTTTTCTTTTTGTTCCTCGGTTTTCATTCTCTCTGGCTCTTAAAATGAAATACGTTTAATCGAAATTATGGGCACAAATCCCTTCTGCTTAATTAGCTGTTGCATAAACAAAATCTAGACAAATCACTGCATCAGTACATAGTGGCGCCACTCCTTGGAACAGTCTTCCTCGTGACGTAAGAAAGCAGAGTCCCTTGGGTTATTTAAACATTTAATCAAAGAAATACGTTGAGCCACGGCATCTATCTATGTATCGAGTGTATTTCGTTGGTGACTTCTTATGGACCCAGATTTATGGATATAGCTAGAGAGGGAATCCATCTCAAGGAATGATAATTGATAGCAAAAGCAGTGACGACTTACTTTTATGCATCTGAGAAACCAACGTCCTCTTTAGTGTTGCAGTATTTTCGATGTTACTATGATAGTGGTCGGAGCGTCTGAGGCGTTAAAGAGTCAGTAGAAGGAACTATATAGACAGTTATGCAGATGTATGTTCTGCTCGATTAAAAAAATGCTTTACTTTGGCCAGAGGCGATTGCCACACCTTCAAGTTAATCACGTATTAGATACTAATTTCGCACTGGATCTTACGCAATACTGTCTAGAAAGGGATGTGAATTGTAATAAGAGGTCTAAATTAAGTGTCATGGTTCGTTAACTTCCCCACTTCGTTCGGAGGAAAAATATGCCTTAATTGTCCTATCCATAATTGCATTAATTGTCTGATGGTTTTTGTCTGATCACAAGATAGTAGAAAGGTTTATTTTTGGTTTGCCGCAGGCATTCAAAGATAATTGAAGAAACGGTGTCGTTAAATGAATGAAACCTCTGCTTGCTTGTGCTTTGTTCTTGGTGGTTTTTCCCTTGACTTCTTATGACAGTACACAGTTTGAATGTTAAATATTTTAGCGTACGTGATATGTATTTTTATGGGCTGATGAATTGATCGTGTTTAAATAAAGATTATCGTATCGTATCGTATCGTACAACTCCTGCTTGGTAAATATGGCGCATGTATTAATTATTCGACAGAAAAACATAACATAATTCGCACTTCCATATAACTTAAAATTTTTTTTCTACTTATACAAGAGAGGATAAAGATAAGAGAATTAATCCCCATCGTAATCCCTCTAAAGTTATTTTTAGATGTCCTCCAAGATCCGGTGTTCCGAAGAGGGTTGAGTGATAGCCAATGATATGCCCCATTTTTACCAATTGCATGGTAGCCGTCAACATTGGTAAAAATGGGGGCATATGATTGGCTATCACTCAACCCTCTTGGGAACACCGGATCTTGGAGGACATCTAAAAATAACTTTAGAGGGATTACGATGGGGATAGGGTCTATATGGGGGACTAACTCTCTTATCTTTATCTTCTCTTGACTTATTCTAATATATTTAGAAACTTACAAATACAATACAAAATATTGACAAGATATATATTAGTTAACGTCTATTGAGAAATAAAATATTATATTATACTAAATATATAAATATATATATATATATATATATATATATATATATGTTACTTCTCTTTCTAAAACAAGACTTGAAACTTTTTCAGCAAATCATGAAATGGTTAAGTAAACTCACGTACTCACGAAAAATTTGCCATCTTTGTGCTCTCAACGTAAAAAAAAAAAAAAAAAAAAACTCATCTAGAAAGGAATTTTCTGTTTTCTTAATCGACTTGTTTCCGATGAGTTGAAAGAACAAGAAGTTAATCTGGCTAAAAATTTAGTGATGGGTGACAAAGTGCTTATTAATAAGTAGGAAAGTCAAGTATATCCCCCCCCCCCAGGAGGGGGGGATGGGGTGCATCATGTTCCTACAGCACAGGGAGGCGTACTCAACGGATGGAGAGGAAGGAGCTGGGCCGCCTCTCGGGTTGGAGGGAGTTGGTCCTCCTAAATGTCGAGTTTATAGGGGAAAAAGTATTTCGAAAGTAGCACTTCATTGCCCCTTCCATGTCTTTATTTTGCATGTTAACGGACCGTAAAGCTATTATATGCTTTTTGAAGGACGAAATGAATAATGAAATGTAAGACGTCCTCTCGCCCTCCTATTCGCAATACTTTACATATGCACAATATTTGCCCAAGCGCTATCCATCATTCAGCGCATTTACAAAAAGTCAAACAGGAAGCGAAGGAGCGAGTGAAAGTAACCTATCTGCAACTTGGAAATGACAAATCCATTTAATTCGTGATAAATTGCCTCTTTGAAATTGAGAAGCTTGATACGCTGTGAAGACCACAAATGTTGAAAGAAGGTTAATGGCGTAAATTTGTCATCTGAGGAAGTAACTCTTTAAATTACTATTTCCTCTTTCTATATCCTGCATAGCAGGCAGTATTGTAGGTGCGCGGAGATGGAGGCAGCGGAGCCATTAAAAGCGAGCGGCAAAGCCGCAATAACGAGCAGCTCTTTACTCCGCGCGCCTACAATACCGCCAGCTATATATGCTGGCTACTTTAGTAGGGCTTGGCTCATCTTGGCATAATTGCAGAAAATTATCATAATGTTTCAGACAAAGCACGTTATGAAGCAATCAAAGCCAATAACGATTTCATTATTCCTCCTCTTTTAGTGCCTCAGAATAATTGCAAGTTGTGTTTACTTATACAAGAAACAGCAGCAGATCTAGAAAATCCAGAAAGGCGGTGGGGAGGGGGTAATTGCGGCGATAGCGCACTCCCTCCCCCTCCCACTGCCTGATGCACAATACCTCTTGAACTCTTTAAAAATAAACAAAACCTCTTGAACTCTTTAAAAAAGAAAATACAAGAAAAACAGAGGGACGCGGCCCCGTCGGCCCTCCTCCTATAAACCGCCCCTGTGAAACTACCGAAAGTATTTTGCAACAACTGCTACACTAAACCAACACAGGACGTCAGATTTCGAGACACATTCAAAAGAAGAAAGAAGTCAAACCGTTCTGAGTTATCTTTTCGCTGTTATATACAGAGAAACGTCATTTTGTGAGGATGATTTTGGAACTGGGAGCAGTGCTAGCGGCCTCCTTTAGGAACACATTAGGCCAAGGCCTAGCCCAGTCACTTACGATGACTATAATAGCGTAATTCTGTCAAGGTTCCAACTTTTGTGTGCCCTGAACATGAACTCCCCCATCGTCACTATGAACATTGTGCTTAAACACCTCCTCGCCATTCAACCTAGTTCTAGATGTGAGAGGGGGTTGTGCCTACTATTCCCTTCAAATTTCGTCACACCTATTTATCTTGGAAATTGTTTCATTTTGTTGAGGTTTTGGTACTATTTAACAACAGAGAGTACAAATAAAGCTGTAACGTCCTGCAGGAGGCTTTGTTGGTACGTCGTTTCACTAGGAGGCCTTGCGTGTAAGCTCTTTTTCGGTAAAAACGAGCTTTTGAAGTGTTTTTAACCTGCTAAATAATGCTGCGATGCACAAAACTCTTATGAATTCATAGTCAGAGGCAATCTCAAAAACCATTTTATTTGCATTTGTAGAATTCCCTGTACCTCCGAGATTTTAAGTGATAGCTTAAAAACACAGAGTTCACGAGTTTCAGTTTTAGAAATGTCGCCGCCATTAAAAATTTAGACAAATAGGGAGCTTATAGCTTAAGCAACGTCGCCGGCCACGGGGATGAGATAACCACAAAACAATAGATATAATGAGCAAGACCAACCACTCTGCAGGTGTATTTTACAGTTTGGTAAATTTCTCTCACGTTCTGTTCAAAAACAACAACGTGAAAGGCCTAATTCAAGGTTTTGTTGAGAACGTGAGCACATGACGATTTATCATTTCTTTTCCCTATTTGACTTTAACGCTGTTCAGAGTAATTTAGTTCCCGGCGGATAGTGCGCATACAATTTCTTTAGAGCTCTGGAAGTGTGCCAACAGCCGAATGTAGCTGTTCGCTCGTTATCATCTCCACAATGGATAGTAGTAGAAAACAAACCAAAAATTTTCTCCTAGAATTAACGAAAATAATTACACAGCACATTACATGATTACGGCATTATTTTGTTAAAAGTAATAAGTAAAGGACCGCCAACGACAATGCGATAAAGTAGGGTTGTAACCGTGGACAGCTGTTTCGTCCTTTTTGGTACTTGTCAGCATGATGAAGGAAATTTTGGTCATGTTGTTGTCTTGCACAGTCAACTTTTTCCACGTAGTATCAACCTTCTTTTTGTATTGTTATTATCATTATCATTACCATTACCATTACCATTACCATTACCGTTATTATTATCATTATCATTATGATTATCATTATCATTATGATTATCATTATCATTATCATTATCTTATTATTAGTAATGGTAATAGGACTGAGTGGAGTCCAATTCGGTCTGTAATCATACGAGTGATAACAAAATCGGACGACCGCGCAGCTTGAGTCCGATTTGTTTATCACGAGTATGATTACAGACCGAATTGGACGACACGAAGTCTTATTACCAATTAATCATAAAAATTACAATTTCCGAGAACAGAAGAAGAGCCAAGTTATAAAAGGGAAGAAAATTTTGCATTAAAAAGACTGACAAAGGAAGCGTAAATTGTTTACTGTCGCTCTGAAATTGACTACGATCAAAATGTATAGTGATTGTAACCAAGGTTGTGATTGATTGATTTAAACTACAGCTTTGAATGTGATTGGTTGATTTAAAATTCTATTTTGAATGTGATTGGCTTATTGAACTGTCCGATAACAAACTGTCCAATGACAAAGTGTCCAATAACAAACTGTCTGATAACAACTTGGCACGTGAATTAGTGGAAAATAGGAGTTTCTTAAACCAATCACAATCGAGGAAATTGTAATTTTTATGATTATTATTATTATATTATTATATCGGTTCTGTTACCAACAGCGAGTATTTTCAACTCCATTATTCTCTTCTTTGGTAACTTTTCCAGGATCTTTGATACAACCATTATAAACAATGAGCAAAAAAGCCCTCTGCTGTATGAAAACAAAAAATTATTTCTGTTTGTGAAGCATTTTTGTTGTTGTTATTGCTTTTGCTTTATCAAAATTATACTCCATGGAAGCCTGGTTAGTTGCATTGCAGCCACGAGAGAACATTACTTTGCACGTCAAGTGGATTCAGAGTCACAAGACGACAGCAGCGTAACTTGTAAAGAACAAATTTCATCTATATAAAGTTTCACGCTGCTTGTTCGATCCTTTTCGGCGAAAACAGCAATTTGAGCCATTCTTCATAACCATGACGAAGTTTACGGCTTGTAACTCACCTTTTCGCTGACAGATTGATTGTGAAACTTGAAACAGCAACAAAATCAGCAAACTCATTGCAGCGAGTGCGCCGGGCACGAAAGAGAAAACGTGATGTACATATTCCCCACACTCTTCGCAGCTATCAGATTTTTTGCTACGGATATGTTTAAAGAAAAACTTTGTCAGTTGCAAACTTCTGAATCAGACACCTTTAGCAGAAATAGAGGCGCCAAAAGAGAGAGGCACAGATAGCTTTAATTTTCTTGTATGTCTCTAAACTGAGTTTAAGCTGCTACGGACAAGAAAAAGTCCATCAAGCAAACAAAGGAGAAGAAGAAGGAAAGACAAACAAGCAAGGAAGAAAACTTGAAAACGAACGACGAAACAGCCAGCCAAAAAACAAACAAAAAAATTAATAAACAAACAAACAAAATATAGTAGATACGACAAACCAGGTCTTTCTCAAGGTGAGATCCTAGGGTGCTGTAATGTCAATTATTCTCAGTTATTGCTGACCGGCAACACTTCACTGGTTTGCTGTTTAATTTATCGAGTTGCTGTTGACATGCCACTAAAGTGAATGCGTTAACTGTAGAGCAGTCTCTTTAGCTCAAGGTTTCGGTTGATATCCGTTATTTCCGTTAAAGTTCCATAATGCTTTATTTAGAATTATTCTCCTGTTTGAATGACTTTTTCAAACATTTTTCCTTAATTCATTTCTTTAATTATATCAAAGGGCTGATAGCAAAGATATCAAACATGACACTCAGTTTACAGCCAAATCTGTCCAAATCACAAAATTCTTGTCCGCTTGCAAATACTACGGCCGTAAAAAGAAGGCTTTTAAACGAACAATGCTCCACGATTTCACAACGTATGTGGTACAAGAAAGTAACTAGCTATTCAACTAAGCTATTTATGCCATGGTGCTGATCAAGAACAGCATTTCATGTCTACATGCGATTTGATCCTCTAACTGAGGAAACGTTTCGTTTGTTCTTGCTTAGTACTCTTCATTTGAACGTGTGACATCGTATAAAGTAGAATATCAATGCCTTCTGTGCAATTCGACTTACATGCTTGAGATATATACCTAGATTTTTGAAAACAGGCTTCCAGATATCCATATTGACCTTTGTTTATAGCGGAGCTCCGGCGGCCCGAAGGGCCGCCAAGCGGAGCCCCATACCTATAGAAACCCGTCAACTGCTTTTCTCATGGTAAAAGCGGCTAGCGGTATTGCTCGTGGGCGCGCACGACGACGACGGTGGAGTTGCCCAATAATTAATAATATCCTAATATATAGATTTAGCCAAGCCTAAAAGCGGAGCTCCATGGTTATTATTTTAGTTACTGGTATTGAGCAACTTCGCATGGCTTTCCTTGCGCCAATATTTTGTGTTTAGAGCAGTCAACAGGAATTGACCACGGTTCAAAAACCTCAAAACATTAAAACATTCCAAAACAACACGACGCCTATGTTTGCTCGAAGATTCTTGGAAAGGGTGAAGAAAGTTGACAAGTAAGCTTCTAGTAAGCTAGAAAAATTACTAAGCAATCTTAAGTTTTTACATAACGGTCCGTAGAGTATGAACCTGATCGTTTAGAGCAGCAAAAGGAATTGACCGCGATTTACAAACCACAGAATAACAAAACATTACAAGAAAACAAATTCACTGACGATGCGTAGGTTTGGAGAAGGTAGGGAAAATAGACAAGTGACAATCTCGTAGCAAGTTAATAAAAATTGTTAAGCAATTTTGACATGAAAGCTTAAATATCGGAGAAAAGAGAAAAAGGAAAACAAACCGATGGTTGGATTGGTAATCACACAAAACAACAATTAAGAATTGATATTGTTTGTGTTTTCAGAAGTTGCTGAAATTGTCTTCTTTGCGCAAAACACAAGTAATACTAAAGCCCCGCTAAACGATCAAACATTTTCCTGAACATAGTGTTTGACAAACATAACGTTGGGTGACTAGCCGATAAACAAATTTTCTTGCGCGAGAAACCTCTGCTAGCAGGAAAACAAACAATGTTTGACCAAACACAAGACAAAGCAAGTACACAGGACACTTTTTGCGTGTTATCGCTGAAATTTTCACGTTCTTCATTTGGTTTGCTTTTTACTGACTGTGCACCTTCTTGGTTGGGTTGGCTAAACGATCAAACATTTATTCGTAGAGCGAAATGTTGGATGAAAATGTTTCATATGGATCAAACATAGAAAGCCGTTTTAAATTATCTTCCAACACGATGTTGAATGAAGTGTTTGATCGTTTAGCCTGGGCTTAATGCTTAATTTTACGAGGATTCATTGCGATACTTGTTAATAAGTTAGGGGCAAAAGTGTTTTTAATGCTGTTGAGGCACCGACGTCGAAAATCACTGAAAACAGTCAGCCAAGCGGAATGAAAACACTCGTTCGCTTGCATGAAAACAACAAAACAAACAAACAATTCAACTACTTCTTTGCTTGCAAAACGAGTAGAGATGATTGTTATTTATATCCAGTCGAGAGAAAAATACAAATTGCTTTCCTGAACAAAAATAAGAACGATTAAACCATTTAATGTTAAGCTTCAATTCATTTAATTCAGTCACCTGTGTTGTAGAGGTTGAAAATGCGAATCCACTTGAGTTAAAACACGCATCTGGAAAAATAGCAAACGGTTTGTCCAAAGAAAGAACTTTTTCCACTAACTTTGAGCTACTCGTTCCTCCCATTAATGCCGGTGAACTGTTAAGTGACCTTTCTTGGTGAGCTGCGAGGTGCCGCGGTGAAGTCAAAGACCTTGAAGCCTTGAATCATTCTGTTTTTCAACCACACAATCCGGGCGTCGATTATGCAAGTCGAGCCAAGTTTTAAGCGTTTCCTGAGGCAAATGTTTTGCTATCCTTTTTATCACTTGAAAATTCACCTTCCGGAGTATCTGTTAATTAGTTATTGATTTTTATGCCTTTTACGCGAATTAAAAGACAAACTTCGCAAACTTCGAAGAAGATGAAGTTGTTTTGGTCAAAATGAAGAAACCAACTGAATGTGAAATTACGAGCCGCAGAGAGCGCGCGAAAATTAGTCTCGTTTTGGTTTGGGTGCCTCGTTCTGGTTAAATTAACCTGGCTCGAGCCTGCGATCTAATCGAAAACTAGTGCGTGGTCAGCGGTCAACTTCAAAAAAACAGCTGACCTATATGAACTCTAAACTTGAGCCCTTGATATGGCCACGTGATACTGGTCAGCGGAAACCTTGTTTTGACAGCTGTCAATTGGCCATGACACGGATGTCCTATATCAAAGTTGCACGCTCAAACTAGCAGATGAGCTGGGGACCCAACTGGATCAGGTGGAGTATGGCCGCCATGTTGGATTATTATGGTTATTATTAGGATATTATTAATTATTGGGCAACTCCACCGTCGTCGTCGTCGTGCGCGCCCACGAGCAATACCGCTAGCCGCTTTTACCATGAGAAAAGCAGTTGACGGGTTTCTATAGGTATGGTGCTCCGCCAGAGCTCCGCTAATAATAACCATAATAATCCAACATGGCGGCCATACTCCACTTGCATAATCGACTTGCATAATCGACGCCCGGATTGTGTGGTTGAAAAACAGAATGATTCAAGGCTTCAAGGACTTTCACTTTACCGCGGCACCTCGCAGCTCACCAAGAAAGGTCACTTTCACCGGCATTAATGGGAGGAACGAGTAGCTCAAAGTTGGTGGAAGAAGTTCTTTCTTTGGACAAACCGTTTGCTATTTTTCCAGATGCGTGTTTTAACTCAAGTGGATTCGTATTTTCAACCTCTACAACACAGGTGACTGAATTAAATGAATTGAAAAAGAAGTAGTTGAATTGTTTGTTTGTTTTGTTGTTTTCATGCAAGCGAACGAGTGTTTTCACTCCGCTTGGCTGACTGTTTTCAGTGATTTTCGACAACGGTGCCTCAACAGCATTAAAAACACTTTTGCCCCTAACTTATTAACAAGTAATCGCACTGAGTCCTCGTAAAATTAAGCATTAAGCCCAGGCTAAACGTCAAACACTTCATTCAACATCGTGTTGGAAGATAATTTAAAACGGCTTTCTATGTTTGATCCATATGAAACATTTTCATCCAACATTTCGCTCTACGAACAAATGTTTGATCGTTTAGCCAACCCAACCAAGAAGGTGCACAGTCAGTAAAAAGCAAACCAAATAAAGAACGTGAAAATTTCAGCGATAACACGCAAAAAGTGTCCTGTGTACTCGCTTTGTCTTGTGTTTGGTCAAACATTGTTTGTTTTCCTGCTAGCAGAGGTTTCTCGCCCAAGAAAATTTGTTTATCGGCTAGTCACCCAAAGTTATGTTTGTCAAACACTATGTTCAGGAAAATGTTTGATCGTTTAGCGGGGCTTTAGTATTACTTGTGTTTTGCGCAAAGAAGACAATTTCAGCAACTTCTGAAAACACAAATAATATCAATTCTTAATTTTTGTCGGCCCAGTGTGATTACCTATCCAACCATCGGTTTGTTTTCCTTTTTCTCTTTCTCCGATATTTAAGCTTATGTCAAAATTGCTTAACAATTTTTATTAACTTGCTACGAAATTGTCACTTGTCTATTTTCCCTACCTTCTCCAAAGAAACCTACAAACCTACGCATCGTCAGTGAATTTGTTTTCTTGTAATGTTTTGTTATTCTGTGGTTTGTGAATCGTTGACTGCTCTAAACGATCAGGTTCATACTCTACGGACCGTTATGTAAAAACTTAAGATTGCTTAGTAATTTTTCTAGCTTACTAAAAGCTTACTTGTCAACTTTCTTCACCCTTTCCAAGATCTTCGAACAAACATAGGCGTCCAATTGTTTTGGAATGTTTTAATGTTTTGACGTTTTTGAACCGCGGTCGATTCCTGTTGACTGCTCTAAACACAAAATATTGGCGCAAGGAAGCCATGCGAAGTTGCTCAATACCAGTAAATAAAATAATAACCATGGAGCTCCGCTTTTAGGCTTGGCTAAATCTATATATTTTAGTACTTACTTTGTGTCTCTTTTAAGTTCATGCTAATTAGTTTACTGTTAAAAGAAGAGAAAGCAGCTACCCTGACTTAAAATTTGCACTAGGATCGTTCTCATTCACTGGGGTTGAATTTGGACAAGGTTAAAGACTAAGTACAAATTTTGAGGAAATGAAGGCCATAACAGCCCGTTGGTTCATTCATATTGATTGTAAACATCCAGGACTTCAAGAATTTGGTGCTGGAAATTTGTCTGCAACTTCAAAAAGTTTAAGTTTACACGTTGTTTATTTAATTTCCACCTTTCGACTTAAGCAATCTTATTCTACTGATTGATAGTTTGAAAGTCTCAATTTAACTTTCGAAATTTGAGCGATAAGATTAGCCAGTTATCTACGTTGATCTAGTTCACCAATAGTTTGCCGTGATCATCACACCATCAGCGCGAGTTTCGGTTCTTAAGGTTACAGTGTACGTTCCGGGTATAAAATTTTCGATGTTTATTTTTTCATAAAAATGAACTTTTACTGTGATCTTTCAAGCAAAAAAAGCACAATGCAAAGCGAGTGAATAGTCGCCGAGAAATTGGGAGAAACCTAATTGCACCGGATATAAAACATGGACAATATGTTAATACGAATGCAGCCAACTGGAGCGATTTGCGCGGGAAATATTGCACGCGAAAAAGTTGCTTTGCTTCATGAAGGTTGTGTGCTTTTAGTTTTTCGGCTATGACGATGGGTCACTTAGTCAAAGCCGGAGAATATATGACAAAATGATAAACCAGTGAACTGTTTGAAGCATGAGAGTTTGCGTGCAGATAAAATTACGCGGAAAATTTCCACAGTAGGTGACCGGAAGAAAAGTCAGCGTAAATTGATTGGCCGATCGTCGATAGAGGTGTTTGCGGGCGGTGTTTGTCTGTGTAGTGAAGATTTTTTCAAGCGCTGTTTTCGCAAAGGTTATTTTTGTCTTGAAGTGGACACTTTCAAGAGTTACAAGTCAAGGGCGATTTGTTCGATTTCGATCAAATTTGGACAGTCGCTAGATTAACTCATTTTCAACAAAAACATGATGGGGAATTAGATAATTCAAAACCGTTTTTCGCTGAGAGCCATTTCCGTGCGGTCGCTCCGTCTTTTTTTCTAGCGAATTTGAAAATGCTCTGTAACTTTTGAACACAGTCGAATAAAGGAAAACCCCAACACAGTTTTTTAGCTTCTGGGTTCCAGATTTTGAGAAAAATACCAATTTCCCTAAATATAAAAATCACATTTAGTTGTAGCTTTTAAAAGTTGATTTACGCCTTCGAGTTTAGACTTGACGGAGCGTTCAGTAATTCACTTTATCACAAAGGTAATGAAATATTCGAATAGCTAGTTCAATTACCTTTAATTTGATATAAGATTTATGGTAGCTGGGTTGTAATCGGGAGCCGCTACAACCCTTAGATTAGAGACACCCCTGAAGGTACACGGCAACCTTAAAACGCTGTTCGACTAGGTGTAAATAAATTCCCCTTTCGAAAAATAACGTTGCCCTTAGCAAGGCCAAAGTTTGAGCGAGATTTGGACAAAATTGACGTTCTCACACCACAAAATTTTTATATCAGAGATCACGTCAATGTTACATTCCTAATTCCATAACAAATAACACATACTCCTTTTTTTCCCCTCCTTGACACTGTATTCTCATAATGAGCCTACCTTTAAACCTTATTGATTAACGGAGGTATTAGTCAAGAAAGTACTAAAAGGCCTCTCACAAATTCAGGTATATATGGTTGCTATGAAATATTACTCCAAGATGCATTTGAATTTCTGTTTTATCTGCCTTTTAATTCTGAAATTTGAGGACAGTTTTAACTGTCATGCTGCTTCATAGCGCACTTAGAAAAGACTATTTGCAAACCAGTTCGCCTTTGTCCATCTCCAGCAGAAAAAAACAAAACAAAAACAAAAAGAGAGAGGGAAAAAATCCGACAAAGAAAAAATAAATAAATAAACAAGTTATTCCCCGGCCTAGGTAACTAGGTCGGTCCGTACAGAGGTCTTGAGTACGTCCTCTGCACAGCTTTACCCATATGGTCCTCGCGGCCAGTGAATAACATTTATACTTACCTTTCTTTAGGAAACAGTTTCTGGATTGTCGTTACCAAAGCGGCTCTCATCAGTCATGACATCAAACCCATAAAGGCAAATACGAAACCAGATGTGCTCTGGAAAGGAGAATCAAATGTTTAGAGCCCGAGAGGCCAGTGAGGCGTGATCTAGAAAGAATAAGCACATACGGATCCTATAGTTTCCTTCAACTTATTCGACGTAAAGTAACCTTACTGAACTGCAAGCGAACGAAAAGTGACTTTAACAATAGACAGCGTGCCTAAAATGTTTAGCACTTTCGCATTTGAGGTCTGCGTAATCAAACGTTAAAATCTAGTTGTTGCTCATAGTTTACGTTGTAGTTAGAATTTCGTTATTAGTCGGACTTCCCGTGGAACTCCCTAGTCTAAAAAA
The DNA here is from genome assembly GCA_016490735.1 of Pachyseris speciosa. Classification (NCBI taxonomy): domain Eukaryota; kingdom Metazoa; phylum Cnidaria; class Anthozoa; order Scleractinia; family Pachyseridae; genus Pachyseris; species Pachyseris speciosa. The sequence goes on from JAEMWC010000008.1 coordinate 1,305,588, forward strand.
TCCGTTCTTTCTTCTTCTTTTTTTTCGTCGGCGTCGTCGTCGTCGTCGTCGTCGTGTTTCACCCAAAAAGCTCACTTCCGGCGTATTTGCGCAAGCGATAGCAAAAAAAGTAACACAACAACCAAAATGCGCGAAAACGTCGATTTACCTTGTGTTTTTGAGGTCTGAAGAACTAATATGTTAAGAGATAAGGCACTGATTGTTCTTGTTTTATAACACTGCTGTTTTTTCTTTTTCTTTTTTTTTTTTTTTTGCTGGAAGTATATAAGTTTCACCAAACCATTTTAATTCTAAATGCATTTCCAGCCATTTCAGACGACTTTAATAAAAAAAAAAAAATTGCGGGAAGCATGCCTCCCTGAACCCCTAGTTGGCTCACGTTAAAGCATTCGAAGTGAGTCCCCCAGCTTCAAACTTGCTGCGCGGGCCCTGCTAAGAAGTGTCTGTACGAATGTTTACAAGTTCAAAAGTGAGACGAAAGGTTTTAACATGGCCAAACTAAACTGCAGATGTTTTCAATCTGGCTGCCGTGTTTGTGCCCCTGGCCGCTCCATACTAAACTCAGTAATTTTGAATGGTACATTTCGCGGATGTCCCGTTTTCTCGACATCCATAACACAAGCAATGTTGAATGTACTTGCAAAATGGGATGTATTAGAGAAGGCAGCGCAACTATCTTTACATGAGCAACATGATGCCACAGTGAAAATAAAATATGGAAAGGAATTCAGGTCTCGTTATGTAAAATTTGTCATAATATTACAACCGTGTAGATGAAACAGTGAAGTAGCAATTTCCTCTTGGAAAAATGAGCCTATGAACGTAGTGTTCACAACTGCGATGATCAGTCACATATTTAATCATTAATCCGCAGTTCAAATATATGATTTTCATATATTCATTCTGATATATTCACCACTAAAGGGTATATTACGAACCAACAAACGAACAGCTCTCAGATGGCTTGTTAGCTCAGTCGGTAGAACGCTACACCGGTATCGCAGAGGTCGTGGGTTCGAATACCGTACAAGCCTGAATCTTTTTCAGGCTTTATTCTCACTACTGCTTAAGTAGTGTTAATAACTGCGATGATCAGTCACATATTTAATCATTAATCCACAGTCCAAATATATGATTTTCATATATTTATTGTCATATATTCACCACTCACGGGTATATTACGAACCAACAAACGAACAGCTCTCAGATGGCTTGATAGCTCAGTCGGTAGAGCGCTGCACAGGTATCGCAGAGGTCGTGGGTTTCAATCCCGTACAAGCCTGAATTTTTTCAGGCTTATTTTCACTACTGCTTAAGTAATGCTCATAACTGCGATGATCAGTCACATATTTAATCATTAATCCGCAGTGAAAATGTATGATTTTCATATATTCATTCTCATATATTCACCAATCACGGGTATATTACAACCAACAAACGACCAGCTCTCAGATGGCTTGATAGCTCAGTCGGTAGAGCGCTGCACAGGTATCGCAGAGGTCGTGGTTTCAATCCCGTACAAGCCTGAATTTTTTTCAGGCCTTATTTTCACCACTGCTTAAGTAATGCTCATAACTGCGATGATCAGTCACATATTTAATCATTAATCCGCAGTCAAATATATGATTTTCATATATTCATTCTCATATATTCACCAATCAGGGTATATTACAACCAACAAACAACAGTCTCAGATGGATTGTTAGCTCAGTCGGTAGAGCGCTGCACCGGTATCGCAGAGGTCGTGGGTTCGAACCCGTACAAGCCTGAATCTTTTTCAGGCTTTATTCATGCTCATATATTCACCAATCACGGGTATATTACAACCAACAAACAACCAGCTCTCTGATGCTTGTTAGCTCAGTCGTAGAGCGCTGCACCGGTATCGCAGAGGTCGTGGTTCGAATCCCGTACAAGCCTTAATTTTTTCAGGCTTTATTTCCATAAGTAGTGTTCATAACTGCGATGATCAGTCACATATTTAATCATTAATCCGCAGTTCAAATATATGATTTTCATATATTCACCACTCACGGGTTATTACGAACCAACAAACGACCAGCTCTCAGATGCTTGTTAGCTCAGTCGTAGAGCGCTGCACCGCTATCGCAGAGGTCGTGGTTCGACTCCCGTACAAGCCTGAATTTTTTCAGGCTTTATTTCCATAAGTAGTGTTCATAACTGCGATGATCAGTCACATATTTAATCATTAATCCGCAGTTCAAATATATGATTTTCATATATTCACCACTCACGGGTATATTACAACCAACAAACGACCAACCTCAGATGGATTGTAGATCAGTCGGTAGAGCGCCGCACCGGTATCGCAGAGTTGTGGGTTCGATCCTGTATAAGCCTTAATTTTTTCAGGCTTATTTCCATAAGTAGTGTTCATAGCTGCGATGATCAGTCACATATTTAATCATTAATCCGCAATTCAAAATATGATTTTCATATATTCATTCCCACCCAATCTGAGTCGGATCGTGTCCGATCGGAGTCACCGGAAGTCAGATCGCACCCAGGATAACCTTCTTCGTTCTTAACACACGCACGCGTGACCTACGCGCGCGATCCAGAAAGTAATAAACGCGCGCGAAGTAGAAAGTAATATCCGAGTCGGGTCGACTCGACCCATCTTTGCCAACGTTGATCCGTCTCACCGGAAGTCAGCTCGCAAGTGACAAAGCTAACACACGGATAGGGAGGGCAGAAAATCTCGACGGATCGACTCCATCTGATCGACTTGAGTCGACCCGTCGATCCGAGTTAAGTCAGGTCGCGCAAAGAGAAAGTAATAAACGTCGATCCTCAACAAGACAGGTCGTGCAAACGTGAAAGTAATGCTCATTCTTAAAGCCGGCACACGAACATGACAGTTTCTGTACCAGCCGAGTTGGGTCGACTCGACAAATCAGGTCGCGCAAAGGAGAAGGTAATGATATATAGGCTGGTGTATATGGCTCGTTCTTTAAGCCACGAGTCCAAACAAACGCGCTTTACTCGTGTATACCTCGTTGTTTAAACCACAAGCAGAAAAGCGCAACCGACAGAAATAAGCGCGCTACAATGCATAGACAGGAGCAAATGTCAACAAAACCTTTATTTGTAGCTATAACATTATGTAGAATTATTTGTACCCCCAGATCGTAAGTGATAACTTGAAACACGTACAGAGTTCATTAGTCTTCAGATGATGAAGTTGTCAGTCTAATGCATGTCGCCGTCCATTGAAAATTTAGACAATTAGGCCAGTTTATAGCTTAAAGTGCACATGAATCGAAAATTAACTACCAATTTTTTTTAATAGCTTATAACCCCCATCTTTCATTTTCAGTCGTTTTTCGCTTTTCGTAAAGAGGATTCGTGTAAATCTGGAAAGTTTTGCAAAGGTGGCGGCCCGTAGTGAATCTTCTCTCGCACGGAACTCACAAAAACTCACAAAAACAGAGTGACGCATTAAAATTTCAATTTATGCGCACTTTAAGCAATGATTATGGCCACGGGATGAGAACACCACAAAACAGGAGGCAGGATGGCCGAATGGTCTGGGGCGCTGGATTTCAATGCGGTCACCCCGGTTCAAATCCTGCTCCACCCACTAGCTGGTGTTGCTCTGGGTAGTCCCCAGTTCAACTCCTCGGTCATCCTTGTAAATAGCCAACTGGTTTGCCTCCCGCCAGTTGGGATTCTTATCAAGTTATGTTTATTTGAATTATTTGTTTCTGAATTTGCTCGGCTTCACTAGCATTTGTGCTATAAATATTGCCGAGGGTAAATAAAAGTTATTATTATTATTATTATTATTATGTAAATAAAATTATTAAATAATGTAAGTAAAATTATTGTTGTCCATTATTATTATTATTATTTATTATTATTATTATTATTAACAATAATAGGCTTAATGAACAAAACAAATCACTCTCCAGGTGCATTTTAAAGACCTCCACCTCCACAATGAATAGTACTCGAATGCGTTTCAAGTTTAAAAAAACAAAACAGAACAAAATACAATACAATAACGTTAATATCTCTCCCGAGGGGTGCTATTTTGAGACGATTTACAAAAAAATATAGTAATTACCTAAGTTACAAGCCTAATAAGGAAACAAAGCAAATGGATGCGTTACAATTTATATGCTAATTAGTTCACGCCTCACATAATAAAAAGTCTCAGAAGACTATTTCTGCTAGAATCACTGAAATAAATACACAATTCATTACATGATTACGGGATTGTTTTATTGTTTCTGTTGCTGTCTTCTACTCCATGATTCTCTTCTTTGGTAGCTTTTCGAGGATCTGTAATAAAACCATTATTAAGGATGAAACAACAACAACAACAACAAAACAACAAATGCCAAAATCAAGGCCCTCTGCTATAAGGCAATAAACAATTATTTCTGTTTTGTAAGCATTTCTTCTTGTTGTTTATGTTTCTTTCTACATTATTAGATGATGACAAAAACTGGTATGTATGAGTGTAAGCTACTGTGGGATTTCGCTATCAAAACTGACCATATAAAGTAGTTTTCGGAACGACACGGTATAAAAAAAGCATTTACAGACATTATTCAAAATATATAAGATAAGAAGGATGAAATTACTACATCACTATACTTAGGATTATAATGTAAAAAGGAAAAAATATAGGAATTAACAATATAATCGATTACACTAGTCATATGAACAAAGCAGCGTAACCCTGACAACAATAGTAAAGAACAGGCTTCTTCTACAACAAGTTAGTTTCCACGATGCTCTTGGCGAAAACAGCAATCGTTTTTCAGATATAAAGATTGGCGATCTCACGCGAACTCTGAATTCTACTATGCTTCACATATGTTATTAGTCAATGTGATTCCAGCTAACAGGGATTTTTTTTTTCTAGTTCTTGTTTCCAAGTTATGCTTATTTCTGACTAAAACTTCATACTGGCTAACTGGGTATATTTGTTTTGCCGCTATGTGCAGCATCGTGGAGAGAAGGGCAAATGGCATTAATATTAAAGACATTTAAGAAACTTGAAAGATAGGAGACGAAATTTCGGTGTTGTGACTCACCTTTTCGCTGACAGATTGACTGTAAAACTTGAGACAGCAACAAAATCACCAAACTCATTGCAGCGAGTGCGCTGGGCACGAAAGAGAAGACGAGACGTACATATTCCCCACACTCCTCACAGCTATCAGATGTTTCGCTACAGATATATGCAAAGAAAAACTTTGTCAATTGCAAACTTCTGAATCAGACCATTTCAGCAGTAAGAGAGGCGCATGCTGATAGATTTCATTTCCAGGATTGCCTCGAAACCGGGTTAAAGCTGGTATGAATAATGTAGGAAAAAACAAAGGAGTTACAAATGGACAAAAAAGCATGCAGGGAGGCAAACATGAAAACGAACCAGCAGACAGTCAGCAAAAGAAAAATATAGGAGATGAACAAGCCGCCAGATCCTTCTGAAAGCGAGTGATGTAATGCGTCTTCCAACGCATTGTTCTTGTTTTTCACACAAGCTGCCCGAAAAATTGCCTGGTGAAACACACGTTGAAACGAAATGATTTCGTTTTTTTTTTCTTTCTGAAGTATCTCAGAGAGCCGGAATCCTAAATCCTTGAATTTGATTACCCAATAACGCGTACGAGTCCGGTCCAGTTTCTCTTCAACCCTTACCGGCCACGGGATCAAAGGGAAATCTTGAATTGATAATTTTTCTTATCTCGGTGCAATGAAACGTAGGATTTTTGCACCCAAACTAGAAGTTTTCAATTGCAAAACATTGTAAAACGAAGCAAAGCAAAAAATCAGAAATGGAATGAAATTCCAAGTTATTCTCCAAAACGCGAGTATTCGGGTACTTGATTTTGTGGACAACAGTGCTTGCTATGAAATATCACGGTTTGGTTTGTCCCTTATATTTATTACTCCAAGATATATTTGAAGTTATGTTTTATCGTTACAATGTGCTCTTTTTTACTCTGAGATTTTCTGAGGGCTTTTCTTTATTTTTATTTTTATTTTTTGTAAGCTAACTACTTCTACATAGTGCGCTTTGCAAACCAGTTTGCTTTGTTCATCTCCAGAAGAAGAAAATAAAGCAGCAGAAAAAATAATAAACGTAGAGGGAAAAACTGTGTTCGATGTCTTGAGTGCGACCTCGGCACAGTTTTTCAGCTATACGGACCTCATGGCCGGTGAATATCATACGAATTTTTTTTACCTTTCTTCAGGAAACAGTTTCTGGATTGCGGTTGTCAAAGCGGCTCTCATCAGTCGTGACATCAAACCCATAAAGGCAAATACGAAACCAGATGTGCTCTGGAAAGGAGAATGAAATGTTTAGACCTGAACAACTTTGTAGTAAGCTTATAACCGGAGTGGCGTGAGCTAGAAAGAGTAAGCGCAAACGGACTTTAAGCAAAGTTTCATCATATGAGTTTCCTTCAACTCATACGAAATTTAATTAATTGAACCGCAAGAGCACAAAAAAAAAAATAATAATAATAAAATAAATAAATCAATCAATAAAAATGAAAAGACTTTTGAAAATGGACAGCGTACCTAAAATGTTCAACACTTTCGCGTTTGAGGTCTGTTAAATGGGGTCTCGGCGTTAAAATCTCGTTATTGCTTATAGTATAACGTCATTATAATTTTGTTATTTCTTATATTAGAATTGCCAGCGAGATGCAAGTCAAAATAAGCATTTAGTCAGCGAGTTGACAAATCCTCGTCAATCCCAGTAAAGGTTTGACGACGGATTCTGACATATTCAACCATCAAGGCTAGTTGTACGCTAAGGACGTTGTAGAGTCGAATTGTGGTAGCTTTGTGGGCAACTGCAAGTGGGGCGTGAAAACGAGGCTACACTTAAGTGTTAGAATAGGAGGAATCGTTTTAAGGGACTGAAAACGAAGAAAAGCCTCACAAGATGCAATTTACGAGGTTTGGTCCTCCTCTCAGTCGTTTTTAATTCTATTAATTAACTTATTTTATTTTTGTCTCATTTCTCTTTACTTTACTAAAAAAATTTAGCAAAGCATATCAAATATAATACATCAGGCAAGGAAAAGACATGCAGCTTTTGACTGATCGAGCATTGCAGTTACCTTGTTGTCTCCAATAAGTTCTGTGGCGAAACTAAGCGAATTGACCAACATGGCAGAAAATCCAAAGCCTAGTAATACAACGGCCGGGTAGATCATGACTCTGTTAGACTGGGTGATGAAATAAAACCACACACCAGCTGCGTTCACGAGAAAGGCAGCGAAGGCGAAGCACCACTGAAAGTAGGAATTGTTAAGTTAGGAGACTCCACTTTGCAGAGGAAGTAAAGAAAACGAAGCCAGGTCTGTTAGTCACTTTCTGATTATATTACTGGAATTTGAATACATATAGTGTTTCTACATTATATACGATTTCATCACTGGTCGGACCAAAACCTCGTTGTTCTTGGTCAGTACGTTATGCCCTATGCTTGCCACAAGTAAACATTTAATAAGAAGTGATATATCAAAAATGAGTGAGAGTGTTTCATCAGGGGTTCCAAACAATGAGAAACAGCTGAAAGCACGACGCCGAAGGAGGAGTGCTTTTATTTTTTCGAGGTCTTTGGAACTTCTGATGAAACTCGAAGCACGAGTTTTTGATTCGGCTTCTCAAACGCGCATAAAAATGCAATGAGATATAGTAAATATGTTATCTGTATAATAAGCACCGATTGTTTTAATGAGCACCAAGCGAATACACTCTTTCGCATTTTTCACAACTTTTAGCCTGCATACATTTTGTGAAAGTTGTTTGTTTGTTTGTTTTTTATTTTGAAGAGGACGGAAAAGCAATGTCTTAAAATAAACAATGAACTTGTAGCGTGTGATTACTTTTGCCTTAGTCGTTTCAGCTTAAGATCTATAATATAATATCCTCCTGTACTGCTAACGACTGTTTCGATTTATGACCCAAGGAAATTATAATTCATTAACTGTTGGATTGGGACGCGCTAAACCACAAGGCGTGCGAACGGCTTTTTTTTAATCCGTTCGACTCTACACTAATCACCCAACGCCTGTACCAAGGTCATCCACAACATTATCACTCTTACCTTGTTTCCAATTGTTTTGATAAGTTTCTTTGAAATCCCAGAAGATAAAGTCGCACTGACTAACATTATCATTGGTACATAAGCAATGGCGTTCTAAGAGAAACGGGAAAAAAAAGTAGAAAATTAAGCAATTAATAATAATGAAGGCCGGCAAATTTGTACTAAATCATAAATCGAATCATGGAATAAAACTTGGAGGAAAAGTAACAAATAACAAGGGAAAGGAGATGCTTAAGTAAAGAGAAATGATAATGGCTACCTCTTGCGAAGGTAGTGAAAAAACTGAATATAGATAAACGGTCAAGATTCCAGTTGAGAATTTCTTTTTCTTAATTTCTGATGGTCAAGGATTTCTGGTTTTACTGCCTTTGTTTTTCCCCAATCAATGGAGTAGCGGAAAATCTTTGCCGTTGTCCATTAGAACAAGGCCTTCGTACCACTCTCTTAATCCAACAGCACTCTTGGCTCAACCTCAAACACTTGAGGACCGACTAAACAAGAAGGTGTGGTTTGCAGGATTCCCTGTAAGTGCCGCAACGTCTACTCTGCTGCACTTACACACATCAGAGATCGGTATAGTTGTGGGCCCTAGAGGGAAGAGGTTCTCTAACCAATACAAACGATCGAAAATCATCTATAACAGCCAACCAACCGTAAACGCAATGACGAAACGAATTGTACCTACTTCGATGAACAATGACCAACTTCTGTTTATAATCTGTAATTACCTTTTCAAACTGCATTCTGTAAATCAGATAGAATGGCAGATAGGAGAAAGAAAGTGCTTCTAACACCTTTGTACATGTGAATATGAATGCCACCTGAGTAAAGAAATAACCATAAAATTTAACAGATCTTTTTGGCTGAGAGAAGCAATATTTAGTTAAAATCATCTAAAATTCCTTAATTGATAGCTGAGTTAATCTTTTGTCTCACGATTGAGTCACGAAGATGTGGATCGCGACGTTTCGACCGCTATACTGCTGGTCTTCATCAGGCGATGGTGTCGACTGGTTGCGTGTGAGAATAAGAAGCACCGTGGCTGGTCGTGATTGGTGCGCTTCGATCCTCGCTTAGGCTGTTGTTGATTGGAGGATTTCGATCCTTGTCGTTCAGACTAGAAATTGTTCCCTCAGCGGTCCGCTTTGGTACTGATCGGCTGTTGTGTTGTCTGATCGTGGGCATCCACGCTTCAGGAATTTCAATTCCACTGTCCCTGTTGATGTTGTTAGGGTGAAGTCTTATCTGGATAGCCTCTTTAGCCCTACGGGTGTACCAATGTGGATCTCGGTCAATAAATTTAACTTCGTCCTAGAGCGGATAATGTCCGGTCGCGTTGCTATGTTCTGAAACGGCGGAAGATTGGGTTCGAGCAAACCGTACGTCTCTATCGTGTTCCTTAATCCGTTCATGCATAGATCTTCCCGTCTCTCCAATATAAACCTTACCACATTCGCAGGGAATCTTGTAGACTACTCCGTCTTGTTTTACTGGATCGAGAATGTCCTTAGGTCATACTAGGTGTGATCTAAGAGTTTTGTCAGATCTGAAAACAGTCCGTATGCCTTGCTGTTGTAGGCAACGGCGAAGAGCCTCCGATGTGCCTTTGACGTATGGCAGAACCACAGTAGATTTAATTCCGGGTTCAGGTTCTTTTGTGGTTGTTCGTCCCTTGGTTTTCGTAAGATTTTTTACAAACGAAAACGGATAACCGTTGGAAACAAGGACTGATGAGGGTGTTTCTTTTCATGAGAGATAACTGATGGTTTTGTTATGAGGTATTTAGATTGATCGTACAGGCACTTGACAATACCGCGTTTTACAGATTGCGGGTGGTGTGAATCATACGCTAGGTACTGGTCAGTGTGTGTAGGCTTTCTGTAAACACTGGTAGAGAGGTGTCCATTCGAATCCTTGATGATCAACGTATCAAGGAAACGTCGAAATGTCGCGATCCACATCTTTGGGACTCAATCGTGAGACAAAAGATTAACTCAGCTATCATTTGAAACCACGATGACGAACACCTTTCATAATAATTCCTTAATTATTACGCTACCAGCTAAATCTGAAAATACCTTGTAAAGATGCGGATCCTTGAGCCAGGCTCGTACCGTCTTTGGTGCAGATGTCTCCGAAAGAGCAGATTCGGGGTCAGCAAATGAAACGGAAAAGTCTTTCTTTCTCGTGACTTTCAAGGATGAAGAACCACAATCAGTTTTCGACGAATCCGTTGCGCAGTGATGGGAGGGCATTTTTGTGTCATGGATTTCATCTTCATAGCTCGATTCGGTCTCATCGTAATCAAGTCCTTTATTGTCAACACCGGATGACTCTACACCATGTTTCGTTTGGCTAGAAGTGGTCACTGCTCTGCTAGTCTCCGTTTCCTTCGAAGGTTCCGACTGTTCACTTGTAGCAGGATCGATTCCCATTATTCCAAAGACAACGCTCAGAAGAACGCTTTTTTTTCTCTCCTTTGGTAGCTCTTTCACTTCTCTCAACATCTGGTCGTCATCCTGTACTGGTGTTTTGGATGTTGGAAACACATGAATGTCAGCAACACTGTTTCCAGAAGTTGCTTGCTCATTACTTTTAATTTCTGTCAAGTCATCTATAGAAAGCAAAGCGTTAATAAAGTGCATTGCGAAACTCTTTATCCTCGCAGGGTTCCACTCCTCATTGGCCTGAGCGTCCTTTTCCTTTAAGCTAGCAATGAATCTCTCACGCATCATTTCTTCAGGACTGCTCACATCTGAAAAACAGAAAACTTAAAAAGTTAACCCAAATGAAGGGCACTTAAAATGAAGCAAATTTTAGCTTCCACTGTATTGCTCATGTTCATTTCCTTTCAATGAAAAGCAAAGGCAGCCAACCAGTAAAATTCCTTATGTCATATGTATCAGTTGTTATTTTCTCTTTAATCCATTTAACGTGTCCCGTTAAAAAGCCAATTCATTCTAAAAGTAATAACAGACATTACCTTCAAAAATGCCAGTTTTTCAGACAACATTTATTGTGTGTGGAAACTTTGCAAGGGGATCTCCATGAGAAAACGAGGGCATGTTAACAGTAGTACAAAGTCGTAGCTCGAATTGCTACATATTAAAAATCGTACCTGTTGCCGTATAAGTCATTGATTCCAGAGAAGAATGCGATGGCATAGAAGGACATTTTCTCTGAAAGATAGGGTAAAAAAGTCCAAGTTATACGCAATTTAATAAGGGTTTGAGTTATACAAAATTTAGTAAGCGCCATTTGATGAATATAAAGTTTGATCAATATGAAAGAAAAATGGCAAAAAAAAAAAAAAAAAAAAAAGTAGTCGAGGAGATGAGTTATAAAGCCTCTGCCAAATGGGACTTGACTGGTGACGAAACATGATCAAATTTGTTGGGCCACCATCAAAGCTTAACATTTGATAAACCAACGTACAAAATTATTTTATTCTCGTGTTTTATGTTTGGTTCGACTGGCCAACTACAACTGACACGTTTTTCACGCATATGCACATGAGTGCTGCGTAACCTCATTCGATTGCACCCGCAGATACCGCGTTTTGTTTCAGCTCATTGTAAAAATGGCGAACGAGGAAGAAGGTTCTGTCCAGCTTCCTCCTCAAGCGCTTCGTTTCGCATTTGCTAGAGCGCGTATAGAGAGGCAGTAAGGCGTCTGGGAACGAGGCAGGGTTCTGTCGATGTGCCTGAAGTTGAAGCTCAAGAAACCCATAATCGAAAGCCGAATTGAAACAGAGTAAAACCAAAGCAAGGAGATGCAGTAACTACTACTACTACTACGACCAAAGCCGGTCTGGTGTCGATTGCGTTGTAGAGACTCCCATGGGACGCGTTATTAAGCAATCGGTACGCTCTCCTGTTAGAAACCGTGTGACACTTCTTATTATTTTTTTTTTGCGTTGTTGTAAGCACGTATGTTTTAGGTGTTAGATGTGTATACTGTTCAGTGGAGCATTGTATGCAATTGTACTGCATTGTAAAAAAATGTAAGTGTCGAATTGTAAACAGTGTAAGTACTGTACTGTAGTAGTGTAAATACTGTATTGTAAGAAGTGCAAAAAGTACCGGATCGTAATTAGTCCAAGTATCTTATTGTCAATGTCTTATAATGTAACTACAGTCGTGTAAGTAACGCAAGCAATTGTAAGTATTGGAAGTGTTTTTTGTGTTGAAATAAAAAAAAACTGTGTTTGTAAAAACAAACAAACAAACAAAAACACAACAACAACAACAACAACAACGTTTGGCCAGGGCTTCAAACATCAACATCTTTTGGTCACCAAACACTTTCCGTTTGGACGGGGCTTAACAGCTCTGGGCCCGGTTGTTCGAAAGCCGATTAACTTAATCCAGGATTAGCGTAAACTTTGGTTGCAGTTTTTGTCTTTTGGATGAAACTTTCTTTTGCTGATTTTTGCTTTTCAGGATTGACGTCCTATAATCTAAAATTGTGTAGGATATCAGCGTTTAACAATGTTTGTGGATAGAGAAATAAACTCCTTGGTTAATTTTTAATCTTGGATTAGAGTTAATCGGCTTTCGAACAACCCGGCCCTGTTCCATAACATTTAACTGTAGGGAAAACTTAGGGTCAACCTTACCTGAGCAAATTCTCCCTCGTTGGTTGACGTCGTTTTCTCAACTTCGCCAGGTTTAGGTTCTTTGGTTCCCAATTGAAAAATAAAGGCAGACAGCAGACCTATTCCTACCAAAATTAGACTCACTACCTGCGAGTGAAAAACGATCATATCCAGTTTAATAAATTGTCGAGGCAGAAATTAGTTATATTTGACGAAATGTCTTTTTTTACCGTAAAATCCATTGAGCTTTCTGCTGTAACTTGGTCACTGGTGTCCTGGCCAAAAACTGCCCAAGCCACAAGGTAAGTCACGATCCCGCTCAAGAATGAGAATGCAGTCCTTCGAAACACGAAAAGAACAAACAACAAAATTGGGTGATATAGCGGATTCTGCCCGCGAAATTTGAAGACTTATATCTTTCTTTTGAACGGGTAAGCGAGCATCACCAATTGAAACCTTTGGCATTTTTGCTAAAACAGTTTTACTTACTTGATCATTCTTCTTTACTACAAAGTTGCCACAGCAAGCTATTCCTTTATAGGTATGTTTTACTGCAATTTCCTTCTTTGTTTAGTTTCTTTTGGATTCATCATAGTGTTTTTGTATAGCCTGCGTTTAAAGCTTGGTAAATTATCCTGTTTCTTTGTGTATGGAAAACTATGACAACTAAGATGACAGATTCAAGTTTTCCACCTACTGGAGAACGTCTAAAAATAACTTAAACGCTTCATTCAACGATTTTGATCACAGTAGAAACTTCATCGGGCGACTGTTTTTTCTGATTCAAGTTTGACTGTAGTAGCCTTCATACTCTCCGAGCTCTGGAGGTGTCAAAAGGATTAAAAATAAGAGAAATTACAAATTAAGGCTAATGAAAACAAAGGACAAAAAAACAAACAAACAAACAAACCTCCATGCGTTCAGCTCAACAGCTTCAGCGTGATCTTTGGCGATGTCTGGAATGATTGACAGGTGTCCTACCTCCAAAGTAGTAATGGCAAAAGCCAAACAAGTGTTCAGCATCGCGACGTACAACATCAGTTGCCACTGCTCATCACTGCTTTGGCAAGGTAAACAAGAACTATAGTACAGCGGAATGACGATTGCTCCCACCACTGTTGCAATCAGATGCCAAGACTTCTTTCTTCCAAGCTTTCGAGACAGAAATGGGATGCTAATTCTGTCTGTCAAGAACGCACTGACTGGCATCATTGCAGCAACAATTAAGGCCCCATACAACATCAACCAGCCAGCATTAGCTGCAGAAAGACCGAGAACTTTCATAAAAAACACCAAGCGGAAAGAGACGAGAAGCTGGCGTCCGAAGTCATTCAACACGTGACCCACTCCACAAGAAAAGCGTTGGAATAGTGGTGTCTTAGATTCTGAGGCGTCTTCTGAATTTCGACAGAAAAATATCAACGCCACCATCTTGTGATCTGAAAATATAATTCATAAGAGATTACTGAGCTTAGCTCTCATAATGTTTCTTTCTTTTTCTATTCATTCGCTTCTAAAGCCGCAAATTCGGCTTTCTGGATAGGATCTATCGAAATCTCGAACTCCTTTGATTTCGAGATTTCGACAGATCCTGTCCAGAAAGCCGAATTTACGGCTTTAGAAGCGAATTTCTTGGGAATTATTGGAAGGATGAAGCCCAAATTGGGCGAGGAGTTGAAGAATCTTCTCATCGATCAGGAACCGTCTTCAGTTAGGTGAGATTTTCAGTAATTTGGAGTTAATTATAGTTTGAAGTGGAAGAGGTCGGGACTTTTCGGCGGTTACTTGCATGCCTTGGAGCTTCCTTCTGTCTTAGAAACCCAACGGTCGAGAGTGATTCAGACGATTCAGTAAAAGAGCGTTTTAAACGGCCCGGGGAGGCAAAAAACACTACTCCTCAGTGTGTTAACATTTGATTTCACTTTATTGAGATTTCTAGACCAAGATACCATCAAAATTACGTTATTTAGTGTCTTATTCGTAACCGCAATACATTTCTTTGTATTTCCGTAGTTTTCACATGTCAACACACTCATAGGGTGGTTCGCCTGTGGTTTTAGTTATGCCAGCCCATTGCATACAAAACTGGTATCAATAGCATGTATGGTCTCTCTCCTCCGCAGAGGCTCAAGGAGGTGAATCCGCTGAGCGAGGAACACGCGGGCGTAAAAAAGAAGTGAGGGGGCGAGAGAGGTAGCTTCTGCATGATACCACGCCCAATATGGACGTCATCCGGGGGAGGCATTTTTAAAAATGTCTATCCAAGTGGGGTGGTGAGCGTACTTTTCCCGTGCCGGTAAAAATGGCGGGTGGACGCGAATCCCGATTCTTCGCTTGCACGATGTCGATGAATTGCTTACGAAAACGTAGTTGAATGCTTGGAAATTGGGGAAAATTTGTTGTCCTCGCGAATAATGTGTTTCCAAAAGGCCTTTTATTTTGTCACGATGGGATGGCTCATCATTTTAGGATCCATTGCATACACGAGCCGAGCGCCATGTGCAGTGCAGCGAAAGCAGGGGAAGGATTTACTCTGGAAACTTCTAGCAGCTGAACTGATGTTGGTCTCTCTGGAAAGCTACACACTTCTACTCATTGTATTTCTGAAGAACCGTTCACGAAAAACGCCTCAATAAGACCAGAATCTCTTTCGCGTGAGTCAGTAAAATTAGGTGACAATCTTCCCGCTAACCATCCCTTACATGAATTATTACAGGTTTCCAAAATTTTTTAATGGCGGTAAATGCGATGTCTTAACAATACTTTTACTCGAATTTGAAGCTTAAGACATGACCTATTTAAAAACTGGAGTGAATTTATGTAAAGATGAAATAAAACACCGCGAAAGGAGCTAACGTGCTTCTCCATTTTGAAATCTTCGTCGGTAATTAGACACAATGTAAAGAAACAATTGTGCGAGCGTAAAAATTCATAACTCGAGTTAGATTTATCGTTATGGAATCATTTTGGTCTCTTTGGAAACCTATAGACTTCTAGCTTTTGTATTTCCGAACGACCGTTATCCAAAACGCTTGACAAAGACGAGAATCTTTTTTCCCAGTCAGCGCTAAAATAACGTGACAAATTCCCCGCTAAAACAGAACACTACTTTGTACACTACTGACGTTTCAACAGATTTTTAACCCCGTTCAACATTCTCATTACACCAATTCGAAACTGAAGATTTGTCTTCTGTGAAAATATAAATGAATTTTTCTATTCATGAAATGTAAAAGCCACAAACTCTACTCTTAAGCTTACTCCCATATCACTCCCCACAGGTTTCAGGGGGAATTCGAAAATCCTTCTGAGACAGACTCTTTTGCCTTTTTTTTCCCGAACTTCTGAAATCTTCTCCCAACAGTAGCCACTGAGAACTGTAGCCACAAGATAGATGCTGACTTTCGCCAAGTTTGAAGCTGTTAAATTTAACAAGGGTCAAGAAATCCGTTGATGGACAAGAAACTACAAGAATGTGCAAGAAAACGATAGAAATCAGGCGGAGGTTCGGTTTCCTGCGCCTGCACGCACCTTGCGCAGCGGACACATCCTAACGCCTTACCGATCGTTGTACTGATAACCGAACCTCTGCGGAGGAGAGAGTCCTTCTCTACTCTGGGGACTAAAATTTGATGTTTGGTGTTGCAAATCGTTCAATTGTTAAAATGTAGTTGTTATTTACTCTGTCATAGTAATTACGTTTCCCATTCCCTATCCATTAAATAACTGAATGATATCTGAGATCGGCGGATGTGTTGCCGAAACTACCCTGAGCTGAATATTGCTTGTCCGGTTATTACAACTACAACTGGATGTTTGATAACTTACAATAAAAATTCCTCAGTCTGCTACCACGATTTACTGATTCAAGTACGACTTCCACGTGTTGACAAACCAACTCAGGAATCAGCACACAAAGCGGTTAACAGCCAGAAATAATTTTATTATGTAAATGCTGAGAGAATAGGTTTCTGTTCTGCAAAAGAATCTCAATATCGATATCAGTGCAGCGATTAAAATCCCTTCTTTAAAATTAATTATCCAATGTTCTTTGCCCCTATTCTCATTCTTTAAGTCGAAGCAAACATACAATTTGCAAAGATGAACTGAGATTAAGTCTTAAATCATTGTCTGCATCGACAAGATTTCTCTGATTCGAATTATTCGCTTGACGACTTTTATCAATGTTAAACACGTTTAGCCACGGATCTAACATTGTTATTTTTCTGTGTTTCGCTCTCAGGGAGCTTAAAGGAGCACTGTCACCGTGATTTACGCTGTTTTTGGTTCAATTCTGCCAAAATTACTGCCTTCTACCTGTTATCGTGCAAAAAAATGCTCCTACAGAATCAGCAAGATGAATTCCAATGAAATTCTACCAGGGAGCTAACCATAAAAAATTTTTTGGCGATTTTTCAATGCATAGCTTGAAATTTTGAAAAAACTGGCAAGTTTTTTCAAATTTCAATCCATTTCCATCCTCGTCATCTTTGATGGAATACAGGAGTTTATGGTGTCAATGCAGTACTACAGTCTTTGGCAGCAAAACTAGACCATTATTTTAAGGTTTCCACTGATGCATTGGCAGTTTTAAGCTTTTTAAAGTGATGGTACAATAGCGTGACACTGCCCCTTTAAGTAACGACGACGGCAACGGCAAATAAAACGTCATTTCAAAATCTAACCTCTTGTATTTGTAATTCTTTCGCGATCAATCCAATTTGTCTCACTTGGAAAACGCTGGCGAATTCGCCAGGGGCTGAATTACTACAAACGGCGTCAAAGTCAGGAAAAAGAAAGAAAATTTGCCGTCATGGGCTCACGTTCTCGAGAAAACATAAAACTTGGCCATTTCACGTTGTTGTTTTGCAGAGGACAGCAAAGAAATTTCCCAAACTGCAAACGCACGTGCAGAGCGATTGTTTTGTTTTTTGACGTTTTCATTACCGTTCCCGTCCTCGTTGCTAACGCTCCCTAATTGTCTGATGTCACGTTTTTTGGCACTCGTCCCCATTATTGCGTGGGAGGCTATTTTCAAGGATGTCATAGCCGATCTTGACACATTAGAGTGAATTCGTATAATCCGTTCCTTATATGCTAATAAGGCGCATAATATTCTAATTACTAGTTTGGGTACGCACGAGATAGTTTTCATTTTGGAATGCATTGGCCTTTTTAAAATCTGAGCCTGAGTATTCGTTGTGAGGGAAAAGACCATGGAGGTGCACGAAATACGCGTGGTACTTTTGAATATTCTTGCCATTTTGCTGACGTTCGTGACTTTACAGGTACCACCGCCAGACGAAAATCATTTCCCTCTGCAGCATCGGTTGTTTGAGAATTTTTATGGAGAACAGTTTGCTTGCTTTCTTCAGGGACCGCGCAGGGGGAGGGGCCGGGGGGCAGGGCACCCCCACTTTTTGCTGAAAAAATAATAAATTAAGTAAAAGACATCCAAAATAAACGAACTTTAAGGGGAAAAACATCCAAATAGATGACTAGTTTCTTTCGATCCTGTCTGATGGAATAAATTTTAAGACCACTATCTTTACATTTCATACACTTAGTTGTAGTCTTCTGTTGGTGATCAAAATGGGGTTGACAGACCAACGCCACTCCTGCTGTGTGCTCATTGTGTTGTTTACGGCCTTTCTAGCTTTGCTTTAACAAGCATATCTTTAAGCGACTTTCCTTTTCTATAAGATAATCAAGGGATGTTCCTTGAATATCTGTCTGAGTAATGGTTGTTCTTGCATTAGATGCCATTTGTCCATTAGTATGTTTTCAAACATGGTAACGATGGTTGAAATTGCGTCACGAAGGGTGGAAGCTACTAGTGTGCGTTGTCAGTTTTTGTGTCAGAGCTGTTCAGTTTTCTGTCCGCATAGTTAACTTCTGGGAGTATCTGTTCCACCAATTTCTTAGGGTAACTTCTAGAGATAAGGCGCGTTTTAAGGTGTTGTATGTTGTCTGTGAAAGTAACTCTTGAAGAGGTACTAAAGAAAGGCTCAAAGAAAAGACTCAAGAAAGGTTTATTTATGATCTTACAGTACTAAACACTCACAAAGAAGAAACACAAACTTTGCCGTCTGCCGGATGTGGCAAGTGAATTTTTTTGTCGTAAAGACAATCCAAAAAGAAATTTCGGTACATTCAGACAATCCGATTTCGAGACAGTAAGCGAATAAATGAGCCAAAGTAATGATTACTCTACCTTCGTTTACAGATTATGTTAAGTCTGATTATAAGTTTATTTTGTCACTAAGCCCTTTCTCTAAATGCTTGAATCGAGTTGAAAAGTGTAGAAAAGGACATGACTTGAGTTTTTGAGTTGATAAAATATGTTAACTGCTGGACAAAGCTTATGAATCCAACGGAATTATATGCGTTTTAATAATTTTTAGAATTAGTCTCCTCCCCTCACTTGAAAATGCGAGAGCGTCCACCCCCCCCCCCCCTCCCCCCACCCTGAAAACTGTTCCGCGGGCCCTGTTCTCAATTGTTTTTCTCACTACCATTAAGCGATTCTCATTTGCTTATAAGGAACGGGTTATACGAATTCACTCTATTAATTACAAGGATAACAATGACCCTTAATATAGAACTTATTTTTGTTATTTATTTTCGTACGTTCTTCGCTTTCCAACTTTGGCGAGTTACCGAACCGTAAATGAAACACGTGTTCAATTTTAGATATTCGTCAGTTCCTTCGTTTACTTGTTTCGCTTTTCTTGCTTTTTTTTAACCAGACATGAACGAATTGATTTGGGATCATCAATTTGTCTTAGTCTCACTTTCTCGTTTCGTTATCACAACTTCGTTCCTTTTTTAGTCTTGTATCTTACACCCTCCGGGGATTATTGCGAGACAAAGACTCGTTAAGCTATCTTTGGACGCTTAAAGATAAACAACTTTCGAAAGAAACTCACTAACCAGTCACGAGATAAAATTCTAAGCAACTGTGAATTTGGCTGCGGTGGGTTATCGGGTATTAAATAATGTGGCTCTTGTCAGTAAAGGCTGCAGATAAAACAGAGGATGAGAAGAGAATCCCAAAATTAAAACTGAATTCAGACAAACTATTGAACGAGACTGCACTGATAGGAAACCCTTTTGAAGGCCCATTGTAAAGGTTGTTGCAAAATGGGCGTTCGTGTTTTTATTTTGAAATCGCATTGTTGTTAGCTGACGCATTTTCCTTACCCCTGACTACACCTTCTAACACGGTTATAGAACATTAATTTTCTTCAATCAACAAAGTCAGGACATTTAGTACACCCAGCATCAAAGTTGGTGAAGCTTATGTCGCACCTGTGTTGTCTGCAAGGAATCTGGGAGTTTGATTCGACTCCCACATGAATGGACACTCATATATCCAGGACGTTTTGCAGCGCATTCTACTATCTTCACAAACATCGTCACATCAGGAAATACTTCTCAAAGGAGCATACTGAACAGCTACTTCATGCATTCATCACAAGTCGATTGGACTGCTGAAATAGCCTGCTCGTACGTCGTTTCAGAATGTCAGATCACTTTATTATGTAAATGCTGAGATAATAGGTTTCTGGCCTGCACACGAAGCTCGGTATCTTTATCATGCAACGATTAAAATAACTCAGTCTTTAAAATTCAGTATGCAATGCTTTCTGTCTCTATGTTACACCCTTCAGTCGAAACAAACATGCCATTTGCAAGGATTAAAGATTACGTCTTAAATCGTTATGAACATCGACAGCATTTCTCCCAGGATTCGAATTATTCGCTTGACAATTAAACACTCTATTGACGTCATTGTTACTATTTCCCCCGGTGGGGGGGGGGGGGGGTACTCCCTATAATGGCCTATACGGGGAGGCTTCGCCCGAAAGGGGTACCTTTTTCACGCTTCAGGTATATGAAAGGGTAGGGATTTCACGAGTCGAAGTATATGAAAGGGTAGGGAAATCTGTCATTGAGGTATTTGAAAGGGCCTTTCATTAAAATATTTCGAACACACATACCTTATGACTGTACTATTTTAATTTATTGACCTCTACATAAAAAAAAATACAAGAAGACTTCCTGTTTAGGTATACGAAAGGGGTACTATTTGGCAAAGGAAGGTATACGAAAGGGGTACATTTTCTGTCAAAAATGGTATATAAAAGGATAAGGGGTCGGACCTTGCGACGGAGCCTCCCCGTATTAAAATTATATTAGTACCCCCCCCCCCCCCCCCCACCCACGGGCTATTTCCTCAGCTCGTGTTTTTCTTTCCCTCTAACTCTTTACTCTTAAATCTTAAATTTAAGGGCGTTTGATCAAAATTATCAACCCAAATCTACTTTGCTTGACTTTTTTTGAATTCAGAAGCAGATAAACTGAAAAATTAAGAGTAGGGAATATGTCTCGAGGAAATCATTATTGATTGCAACAGTAATGTATGGAAGGTAAGGTCTTCTTTTTGGCTCGAAGTCTCCGAAGTTACGTAGATTGTGTTCAGAACGTCTGAGGCGGAAACGAGCCGCTCGACAGCTTTACCTACAGTTGCGCACCATGTGATAAGGCTCACTGTTTGGTTTTTAATAATTACCTCCCCTTGGCCAGAGGCAAATTTTATGACGTGTGTAGAGCATATAGATATAGTTCATACTGCAAACGTGCAGAGAAAGCACGCTCAGGGGGCCAGCTTTGCTTTGTGTTCAATTTCTTGGTGAATTTATATTATATTCTGCTTGTTAAAGAACAATTTACCGAAATGGACCAAATTAACTGGATTCTAACTTCCCCACGTTGACATATCACGCTTTAATAAAGAAAAATTTTTGAAAGTTTACCCCTACTATAATATTGTTATATTTTGTTTTTGTTTCAGCAAAGTTAGAACGTTTAACAACCCATGTTAGATGACGTTTGATCAACACTTGTTTTTGTTGAATGAATGTTTCCTGCTCTATCAAAGATTTTAACCGACTTTTATCAATGTTAAACACGTTTAGCCACAGGTCTAGCATTTGTTATTTTTCTGTGTTTCACTCTTAGCTATTGTCTGATGTCACGTTTTTAGGGGAAACCTATTTTGCACCTTGTCCCCATGATTGCGTGGGAGGCAAACATTCGATAAAATTGTGAATTTGGTCTGTGGTACATCAAAGCGTTTATCAACGGAGTTGATAATATAAATTGACCACCGTACAGGGATTCGATTAGCTGACGTTTCGAGCGTTAGCCCTTCGTTAGCCCGTTGTGTAATTATATGCTAAGAACTGAAGCAGCGCATCGCTTTTTTTGGGCGTGCCTCTTAGACTCGCTCCTAATGTCATTCCAGTGCCTTCCACGTAAGCTAATTATATGAAAATACCGGCACGTTGTTGATACCACTAATTGCGTGAATAATTTTACGGTTAGAATCATGCTCTTGAAAAGGCATGTTAAATTTTGGCTAAGCACGTTTTTGGGCAGTGGATAAGTTATGATTAGAGCAGAATCCAAAAAAACTGAATGTAGACGAATTGTCGTGGACCTTACAAACCTAAGTGTGCAAATTTAAAGCTACGCAGCTACTCACCTTTCAAAGCAAGGCAACACGACTACGAAATGCAAATCTCAGAAAATGGAGTGTAACTTTAGATTTTATTTCGCGCCCCTTGTTTTGGTAAAAATAATGCTGCTTCTCAATCGTCCATCTTTCTGCCTGGTACGTCTTTAGTTCCCGAATAGGCAACTAACATCTATAATTGGGCACGTGTTTGTTTAAGGTTCAGTAACAACCCAAATTAAAGTTGGAAAGCGAAGTAATTATCTCAAGATCGCCTTCCACTACCTTGAAAATAACCTCCCACGCAGTCGTGGGGAGGAAGTGCCAAATACGAGTCCCAAAAAACGTGAGGTCAGACTAGACTACAGCCTAGTGCAAAGAAACACATCAAAAATAACAGTTTTAGACACGTGGCTAATCGTGAATAACATTGGTAAAACTCGGCCAAAATCTTTGATAGAGAGGAAAATATTCATTCAACAAAAAGAAGTGTTGATCAAACGTCATCAAACATGGAGTGCTAAACGTTCTAACTTTGTTGAAATAACATAATCGGTATAGCAATGTGATTGAAGGTGTAGCCGGGCTTCAGGCAAATGCTTAATCTAACAACAGCGCGATTTAAAAGCAAAACACAAACATCCACTTTGCATCGAGCTTCACAATGGGCCTCAAAAGGTTGCCGTTCCTACGCAAATACATTTGTTTGTGCCTGGTTAAAATGGAACTTGAAAAGCGAAAAAAATTTACGAAGGCAACGCGCGTCACGTTTACGCTTCGGTAGCGCGCCTAAGTTGGAAAGCGAAGAATGTAGGAAAGCAAACAGCAAGGATGGGTTCTATATTAACGGGAAGTCTGGTTGAATTTTTGGAAAAATAGGGTGAATTCAGAGTGAAAGATAGAAGGCTAGAAATTAATACACACAAAATCCAGTTTGTCCGCTAACGGGATCAGGGGCACCTTGTTAGATGACGCAATTTCCTTATCCCTGACTACACCTTCTAACATTGTTATACAACATTAATTTTCTTCGTTCAACAAAGTAAGAACATTTAGCACACCCAGCATCAAAGTTGGTGAAGCTGATGTCGCACCTATGTTGTCGGCAAGGAATCTGGGAGTTTGGTTCGACTCCCACACGGACATGTCTACTCGTATAATTATCCAAGACCTGTGGTAGCGCATTCTACTATCTTGACAACATTCGTTCCATTAGGAAATCCCTCTCAAGGGAGCATACTGAACAGCTAATTCATGCCTTCATCACAAGTCGATTGGACCACTGTAATAGCCTGCTCTACGTCGTTTCAGCATGTCGGATCACTTTATTATGTAAATGCTGAGATAATATGTTTCTGACCTGTACACGAATCTCAGTATCGATATCATGCAACGATTAACAAAACTAAGGCTTTAAAATTCAGTATGCAATGCTCTCTGTCTCTATGCTACACCCTTCAGTCGAAAAAAACATACAATTTGCAAGGATTAAAGATTAAGTCTTAAATCGTTATGTGCATCGACAGTATTTCTGCCAGAATTCGAATTATTTGGCAAGCTTGACAAGTAAACACTCTATTCACGTCATTGTCACTATTTCCTCAGCTCGTGTTTTTTTTTCCCTCTAACTCTTAACTCTTAAATCTTAAATTTAAAGGCGTTTGATCAAAATTATCAACCCAAATCTATTTTGCTTGACTTTTTTGAATTCAGACGCAGATAAACTGACAATTTAAGAGTAGGTAATATGTCTCGAGAAAATCATTATTGATAGCAACAGTAATGACTTACTATGGAGTGTGGAAGGTAGGGTCTTCTTTAAGGCTCGCAGTCTTTCCGAAGTTACGAAGATCGTGTTCAGAGCGTCTGAGGCGTAAACGAGCTGGTGGACAGCTTTATATATGCGCACCATGTGATAAGGTTCACTGACTCTCCCCTTAGCCAAAGGCAAATTTTATGAAGTATGTACAGCATATAGATATACTTCATACTGCAAACGTGCAGAGAAAGCACGCTCAGGGGGCCAGCTTTGCTTTATGTTTAATTTTTATTGTTTTCTGCTTGATAAAGAACTAGTTACCGGAATGGTAACAACAAAGTTAGAACATTTAACAACCCATTTTAGATGACGTTTGATCAAAACTTCTTTTTGTTGAATGAATGTTTTCCTCTCTATCAAAAATTTTGGCCGACTTTTATCAATGTTCAACACGTTTAGCCATGGGTCTAGCATTGTTATTTTTTTGTGTTTCACTCTTAGCTATTGTCTGATCACGTTTTTAGGAGGAATCCTATTAGGCACCTCGTCCTCATGAATGCGGCGTGGGAGGCTATTTTCAAGGAAGTCGTAGCCTATCTACCGTATCTTTTCTTACAGTCTTCAATCGATCAATCAAGCGATCAATCTTTATTTCACTTTCACCCAAAAATTATAACTTAATAGCAAATAGAATCTTAGGGAACGGTGTAAAATGAGAGGAGTCCAAAGAAAGCATAGCTTGTAATAATATGGACCCCACCTAGTGGTACACAAATGATAAAAGGCTTAGCAGATTTTAGACAAAACAAAACAAAACAAATACATTCACCATAATAATTATGCATGCAAAATAAGATAAAGTTTTGTAACAAAACGTAGACGTGAAATAAAGACTTGGAATCAATATTGAACTGAAATCAAACCAAAAAATTAGAATAAATTTGGCGAGTTACCAAACTATAAACGAGACACGCGTTTAATCGTAGATATTCGATTCCTTCGTTTATTTGTTTCGCTTTTCGAGTTGTGTTAACCAGGCATGATGGAAGGGTAGAAATGAATACACACATAATTCCAGTTAGTCCGCTAACGAGATCAGGGGCACCTTGTTGTTGTGGCGCACTGTGAGCTCTTTGTCTACTTGAATTATTCACTTTAAATTTTAATTTACAACCCCATTCAAATCCAATATTTTCTAATTTTCCATAGTCTTCCACATTCCTTCATCCCTACTTTTATTCCTTCAAAACAATCCAAAAATCATCAAAAAATTCTCAAATATTGACTGTGCCAAGGACTATGACCTAATGGAGCCTTTTTTTTTTTTATGAAAAGAAATCTAAAAAAGTGCTGAAATAAAAGAAATCAAGCCACTTGATTAGACTGCATGCCCCTTTAAGCCTCATTGTTATTCTTGTAATTATCTCAAGAGTTTTCGTGATTCGTTCATGATCATTCGTCATCGAATTTTACTGTCATGCGTGCATGGCATGTTTACCTCAGTTCAACGTGGCAGCAAATTGGTTTGATTTGCACTCATGCGTCTTGAGTTCACCGTGTTCGGTCATACTCTGCTAGTTATCTCGCTTTATAAATCCGCAAATGAATCACTAGAAAAAGGGAGTACGAAAAAAAAAAGTGCAATTTGGGAATTGAGTTTTATTCGAAATCTTTTCCTTTATTAAAACGTGACTTTTCTACATGATCGAGTCAGTATCTTTTTTTTTTTTTCTTTCATTAAAACGTGGCTATTCTACATGGGCGAGTCAGTATCCTAATTTTATTTATTCAAACGTAGCTTTTCTACATGAGCGAGTCAGTATGCTCTTTTTTCTTTATTAAAACGTGACTTTTCTACATGAGCGAGTCAGTCTTCTGTTTATCTTTGTCAAAACGTGACTTTTCTGCATGAACGAATCAATGTCCTCTTTTCTTTATAAAAAGGTGACCTTGCTACATGAGCGAGTCAGCATTCCGCTAATTTTGTCCGCTTAAGTAAATCATTCTACAACAAACAGAAAATAAATTCACCTAAAACTGGCAGAAAACTGGTTTGGGAGTTTATTTGCAATCTGGGAATTGGATCAAATTCTAAATCTTTTTGTTTATTAAAACGCGACTTTTCTACATGATCGAGTCAGGTACCGCGCTAATTTTGTCCATTTCAGTGAAAAAGTTCTACATCAAGCAGAAAATAAATTCACCTAAAAAAAAACACACCGAGTTCACAGAAACCGCAAAGCCTGGCATCACGTTTGCTTTGCGTCGTCGTTATTGCTTCTCGAAAGACGGTAGTGTCTTATCATATTACACAGCTGTCCACCGGCTCTTTTGCGCCTCGGACGCTCTGATATTAGTCATCGTAACTTGAAACACTGGGAGGCTGAAAAAGACCTTGACTTTTATTCATAAACGTAAGTCATTACTGTTGCTATCAATAATGATTCCTCGAGACATATCCCTACTCTAGTTATCAATTTATCTGTGTCTAAAAGAAGTCACCAACGAAAGACTATCCCTTGATTTGTATAGATTGTATGTAACTGTGTGTGAGTGTGTTTGAGAGAGTTTTTATCTCGTTCCATTTTTACTCTTCGGATTGGAGTGGGGACTGCTGAAGCGCATTGCCAGAAATGTTGGTCAAGATGGCGGACGAGCATGCGCATTACATCCTAAATGGCGCCGAAATCCTTAGTGAATCCTTAGTGAAAATGCATGGGAATTCTGAAATTTTCCAAAATACAAGACACACGAGTTGGAATATTCCTTAGCTCCGACTCGATATATGTTCAGCAGTGATTAAGCTATCCTTTTAAAACAAAAACTAATTAAAAGCCATAGGTCTACTTACTTCCCTCGATGTTTCCATTTCAACCCAAGTTTTAGGTTCCTGCAGCCATACAATTCTTTAAAATATCACTAAATCTGTGCCAAATACTTGTCGATTTGAGGAACAACCGGATTATTATCAGCAGCTGAGCACGAAGGCTTATATAAAACCAAAACTAAAATGTAAGGTATAACACCGTACATAATTCTCTGCATGAACACCACCTTATATAATTGGTGTTGTGTAAATAGACGACTGTCGCAACGCTTTAAAAATACCTACAGGCACCAGTTATTCAAAACACCGGTTGTAAAACCCTTTCTAAACGCCGTTCGTTAGAGTCCTTACAAAGGCATCTCGTAAGATCCCTTATAAACGCCGTTCGTAACAGTGCTCACAAACTCTGTTCGTAAGAGTCCTTACAAACGCCGTTTGTAAGAATCCTTAAAAACGCAGTGCACAAGAGGCCCTTGCAAACGCCGTTCGTAAGAGTCCTTATAAACGCCGATTTTAAGATTCCTTACAATCGCCCTTCGTAAGAGTCCTTACAAACGCCGTTCGTAAGAGTCCTTATAAACGCCGTTCGTAAGAGACCTTAGAAACGCCGATTATAAGGTTCCTTACAATCACTGTTCGTAAGAGTCCTTATCAACGCCGTTCGTAAGAGTCATTAGTCCTTATAAAAGGCGTAGAAGGGACCTTACAAACGCCTTTCGTAAGAGTCCTCATAAACGCCGTTTGTAAAGAGTCTTTACAAACGCCGTTCGTAAGATTCCTTACAGTCGCCGTTCGTAAGAGTGCTTACAAACGCTGATCGTAACAGTCGTTATAAACGCTGCTCGTAAGAGTCCTTACAAACGCCATTCATAAGACTCTTTACAAGCGCCGTTCGTAAGAGACCTTACAAACGCCGTTCGTTAGAGTCCTTAAAAAGGCCCTTTCCAATAGTTATTCCAAAAGCCGTTTCCAAGAGTCGGGCTTTCATAACGCCGTTTCCAAGAGTCCTTGTAACAGTCTGGACGCCGCTTGTAAGGGTTATAAACGCTGTACGACGCAATGTGAAGTACGTCGTTTGACCTAGTCGACTGATTTTATTTGGATCGGTTGAGGCGTTCTCTACTGCTGGCCAGGCGTGAATAACGCCTGAAGATAAACTTTTGGTCAAACGCCGATCTTCACGTGAGCCGAACCAAACGCATAATCATGTTAACATAATGTATAAGTCAGTCTCGATCTGATTATATTCGTGGCGCATAACTAATTTAGGCTGAATTGAGTTCGACGTTTGACTCAACAGGCGAAATTAACTTATTTGGCTTGACCTAAGTTTGGTGCATGTGAAGTACGGCGTTTAACCTCGGCCTTAAAATGCCCCTTGCTGGACTCAAGGTATTCTTACCCACGATATTTATGATACATTTCTCAGTTCTCGTAAGAATTTATTTCTGACCATAGCTTTCACTGAAAACTCCAAAACATTACAACTATTAACTGAAAGAAAGGAAAAAAACATCGTTCAGACATTTAATTTTTCCGAGTTTTATTTTATATCTCGGGAAATTGACTCGAGAGTAGTTGACAGCCTTACGGCGCGATTGTTACATACTAATTGTAAATAATGGTATTATTAAAATATTTTCTTTTTTTTTCTAATGTTAGTCTCTAAACTTGAGTAACTTATTATAAATGAAAAATCGCCTTTGATACGAGCATTAGAGCATTATGAACGTGCACTAATTGGGAAAGGCAAGCCATAAGAACTAAGAAAATCAGAAAAATAAAATGAGATTTGCGGTTCTTGTGAGGAAAAAGAGAATATTTGAATCTGTTATGCCCATGCAGCTATGAAAATGTTCTAATTGTTATTTACAGGTCAGCGAATCCAAACTAATATACGTCAGTTATGAAAACACGTAATACTGTGCTAATGCTGTGCGAATTATTGTCGCAAAGAAGTAAAAGCTACAGGTACAATATAAAATTTACATGTGCTTGCTATAATATATTATTAGCTTATAAAACGGCAGGCCTATCTATTGGTGTCTATGATATAGCAAGTAACGAGGATGGCAACGGCAACTTGAGCGCCAACAAAAAAGAAAAACAGGTTTAGTGAGGGAGTACATTATTTTCCCGTACTCCTCGAGACAACAGCGTTCAAAACATCAAAATTTTTAACTCATTCTGTTTGCTTAGTTTAAGCTTTGTGGTTATTGAGTCCCTGGAGAGGGCAATAATCGCGAAACAGTTGTATAAACGACAAGTTATATTTTGAAATGACATTTTTTGTTGCCATCGCCGTTGTCGTTGCTTCAGCTCCCTATTGCCTCAGCGCGCACAGTGGTCACTCGATTTCTGTGTACACTTTCCTCCTCGTACATTTAGCAGAACAAAAGAAGGCACTAGCTATATTTCTTTACGGTCACCTAAAAAGGAAAGAAACGACACAAAGAACGGTTAGATGTTGTCATCATTTCAGCTACGCGCACCTTCATCGTTAGATACTTAGATTGCAAAGAAAAACAACGACCTAACAAGTATTGTTTGATCACCATTATGCATGTAGCAAACACGCACGATCACTTACTCTATAGTTAATCTGTTATCACTTAATGTTGCATGATGTTGCACAATGTTTAGAGTGGAAGTGTAGTGGCTTTCTTATCATTTTGTCCGCATGGCAGATGTCTTTTAAGGTGAAATGCCAGAATTCGGTCGTTTACAGGTAGTAATATCCACAAAGGATAAGTCCAGTTTCCGATTCTTCTTTCTTGTGTGATAATTGAGGTCATCATCAATAAAATTTAAATTTCTAAACCTTCATTCAGGGGCGCTTTTTCTAGCATTTAAGATATTCCATTAAACTAGAGCCCGTAGAATGTCCCGTAAAATTGTTACCGTTCCACTATCGTCATTATCGTCCTCTTCATCGCTACGAGGTCGTTTGTTCCGCTAAAGAGTGCAATAAAGCACAGTTGTGTTGAGTATTAACTCCTAAATCTCAATAATTACATGACACGTCCAGTACATTGTAGCTCCCTGGCATATTCAATTTAAAGTACAGCTGATGCCTTTTGGGTCGTGCCTTAGTGAGAGTTCTGGCAGCAAATGAGAAGAGCACATCATGCTTACCTTAAAAGCAACACATTCACACGATAGTATTTCACTTTGTGTAATCTTTAGGTTAACCTGAACGAAAATTATTCCAATTATGTACAAGTTATGAGTTGAGACAGTATCTTACATCTTACCTGTTTTTCCAACATTTGGAGCCGTTTTTCTCTAACCTTAAAGAAATGATGACACGTTAGCGCCACGTTTACGTTTTAGAAATTTTATTTTTAGTCAGTGCAAGAACTTAGGGAAATAGAAAGTGCGTATATTTCTTATTTTCTGCTACGTAACAGCACTGTAGTTACTGACAAGAATTTGCCTACAAAATAACAGAATGTGCTTGAAGATGTTTTTTGGACCAATGCACAGCAACTGTGAACATTTCGGATTAAAGACCACTCTTTTTACCAGAGAAAAGAATAAAGGTTTTAAAGAGGAACAATAGAGATATTTAGCAGTGGAATGTTATGAATCTGCTGTGAGAAATGCACTTGGAAAATATACTGTCTACTGAAGCAAAGCGCTACTTTTTGAGTGTATAAATGGGTGGCTCACGAGTGCAGAGTAATAAATTGCATAATACCGGTACCTCTGAGAGCGGACGGCTTGAGTGAGCAGCTTCAAGCGCATCCCCCACTGCCCTTCTCATTACTGGAATGAAGTTAGTGTCATTTCCTAGTAGGAGAAGTGATCACATTAATACAATGATATCCTCATATGTATTATAATTTAGCTGAGAGTACTAAATTAAATATGAAATGAACCAAGTGCTGGGACTTAACAAACGCATAATAATAATAATAATAATAATAATAATAATAATAATAATAATAATAATTATTATTATTATTATTATGTATTGAAATCAATTATCTTCACATGTAATTTCTTTCGTTTTTCAAAATAATAACAACGTTATGTCAAAACTGAGTTGCCTTTAGATTGCCAAAGAAATTGCTCACAGATGTATATCTTTAGGTTTGAGTTGCATTTCCTTCTGCCAGTGACGTGAATAGCCTAGAAAGTATCTCTTCATCTGTCATCGACATACATACCTGACACTATATCCCCCACAACCATTTGTGAGGAGGACATAGTGGGCTGGTACACCCTCAATTCCAAGTGTGTCTGCTCCTGTCCTGGTGGAGCTTTATTTCCACAAACTGAAAAAGTAAAATGCACTCATCATGTCGTCTTTTTTTTTTCATTGCCTTAACCTCATTATCAGGTCCAAAACTGGTTATTTTGATGTCTCACCTAGGACAGCCTTGATTTGATTTAGTTCATAAAATAATACCCAAGTGCTTTTTGATCTTTTTTTTTTCCTTTTCATTATTTCCTATTCTGTAATAGTTCATGTTAGAGTATGGTGCATACATGCACTTTACTATTTCATGTTTATTCAATTATGGAAACCCAAAAGTAACTCTCAGGAATTTGAGAATATCTAAATAAGTCAACATATTTATAAGTAAAAGTGATGTAACAAACAAACTATCAAAATTATCAAACAGGTCCGCGGATGAGGTAAGCATCAGCGTACTGGTATTTACTGATTTCGACCTTCATTCCCATTTGTAACCTGCATTATAATGTAGCAAGCCACCTATCCAGCTCTTCTGTGTCAATAATGTGTTACTGTTTTTGTCTTACAACCACTCATTGGGGGCCTGGCTACTTAGTAGAGGTAAAAAACAGAAGAACCCTCATTGGGACTTTGTTTACTGGCCAGCTGCAAATAGAGGGTGGCCATTTAATAAATGGTTGTATAATAGTGGTTGATGGTTGTAGTTATTCTACAAAACATAATTTTAATTTTACACTAAAAACCTTATCCATGTATTTGTGTGGAAGGTGCTTGCAATGTACAAAATAATTAATCCACAGGTTATAGTTCAAGGTGCTAATTCAAGGAAGTAGAGCATCAGCAAATGCACCCTGTGCATGGAAGGTGATTTAAAACAATCACATTACCTTCATTGTCAAATTGTGAGCCCATAAAGGCAACATAAACATAACACTGATCTAAAATGTTGTGTTCCAACATCAGTCTCCTGTAGGTAAAAACAAACACAGTCCATTACACCCCCACTTGAAGAGAAACCCATACAATTAGGTGTCATATAACTGTATAGACTAACCATACCGGTTGCATATGTTACCTAGGGTCTATTCATTAACACAGATAAAGAAGCACTGGATATGGCTACCGTTTTTGTTTGCCATTGCCATAATCTTAGACAAAGAGAAACGAAAACCGAAACTGGCTTGAAAGTTTTTAAACCAAAGAAAAATTTGAACCACAGCATCTACACAATTACATCTGCAAACAGTTTGATGCTCTAGTTTTCCTAGATAAGGACGATAAACTTCTCGTCTCACAACACTTGTTCCTAATACTCTGTGGGATATTAAAGAACCAACACACTGTTCAAAAAAAGCTGTCGAAATGTGGTTTCCAGTGTCTGTTGACATTTTTGTACCACGCATGGATTTGGTGGGTGGGTAAGATCAAATATGGACTGATAGCAGCTGCCAGAGGTGCCTTTACAGGCTGAAGTCCGATCCTAAGACTGTGTGAGTTATATAAATCTGTTACCAATCCAACCAACATATACAAGACCTAAGACTTTTATACTCATATAGAACTCGAAAGAATTTTGTTTTTGTTTGCTGACTTTTCAGTGACCATGGCAGCCCTTTCATACATGAGGGTTTCTTTACACTGCATATCTTTATTTCATTGGCCATTCCACACCCACCTCATATGCTCTGCAGCCTCTTTGGTGGGTCTGTATCGAATGATACAGGCTGGAACTACATCCAGCTGGCTTTGTAGTTTTACCTGCAAAATATCAACCATTTAATGCCACCTTTTTTGCTATCATTCCTTAAAATTCTTTGAACCATAATTATCCACCACTTTATCACATACCTGCCAAGGTGACATACAGAGCAATGGAAGTCTCTGAGAGACCTGGTTCAGAAGCAGTAACTGCTCCATGATACGGAGGTCATAGGCTGGGCCATTTCCACTATCTGTATTTAAAATAATAGTGCACAGCATTTACTTACTACAATTGGCTCATTTTCATTCATGACCTATCAATTAAAAGCTGCCTGCATGCATATTGAGATCACTGTAATGTTAGCACACCAGGATTAATCATGATATAAAAAATAACTACAGTGGAACCTATATTAAGCGGCCATATTCCAGTTAGAGGCCAGTTACCAGAGACCCGGCAGACAAAATTTTTATTAATCACCGTAAACAAAACCTTTGGAAGGAAGCTAGCAGCTTATATCCCTTCTTTGCAAATATATGTACGTAAATACGTACAGGTTTTATGGTCCAAACTAGCAGAAAGACCACTAAGACTACCATCTAGAATTTAGTTTCCTGTAAACAGTGTGTCACAGGGATTGCTCAAAATCCCCAGAGCCCAATGGTAAGCAAATAACTTTAGTTACCGATATCTGCCCCATAGAGGAGATTTTCTTCCTCGTGTATTTCTCCAACTTGGCCATAAAAAAGAAAATTAAAGGAAAGTTCATTGAACTGATATGGTAATGAATAAAACGCGCACAGAACTGAAATTACAAAGTTAGAATCATAATCAAGACCTTGCCATTAGTGCCTGCAGCCTGTACATCTTAATACTAATATATATATTTAGCCAAGCCTAAAAGCGAAGCTCCAGAAGCATTCTTTTTCTACTGGCATTTACATATAGTCTGCTTGTCATATCACCCATCTGACCTCACTCAAGCTACAGACCTAATACTATAAAAAATAGTATGGAAAGGTGATCTGAGCCAGTGGCACAGTGGATTTGGACCCCCCCCCCCCCCCCACAGATTTGCACCTCCAGTCCAGATCTGCTTGTGGATCAGATTTGGACCTCCTAGTCCAGAACTGCTAGCAGATATGAAACCCCTTTTACCTAATTAAATTACATACTTGTCACTCAAAGCTAATTCTGATTTAAAATTGACACAAATATTATATATTTAGCCAGGCCAAGCCTAGAATCGGAGCTGCACACTCTCACCGAGCAACTTCGCATGGCTTTATTTGGGCCAGTTTAATTTGTGTCCAAAAGAATTGAGCAGCACCAGGGAAAACGAAGAGTTTTCGATAGCAAACGTTTGCAAAAAAAATACAGACATTCCTGAGTCCTAACTACTTTCAGACTGATTAATCTAGAAAAATCGGTATTTATTTTGACATAAATGCCCGTAGAAAAGACGATGAAGGGTAAAAACTGATCGTTAAGAGAAGTCAACAGGAATTGACCGCGGTTCAGAAACAACAGAACAACAAACATAAGTATTACAAGAAAACAAAGGACAATACGAATAATATTTCGTGGAGAAGGTGGAGAAATTAGACAAGTAACAAAAATTGCTTAGCAATTTTGACACAAATGTCCGTAGAAAAGACAAAAAAAGAGGTCCACACCTGATCGTTTAGAGCAGTCAACAGGAATCACTGAGGCAGCAATCACTCGGAAGGCGACAAAGCTGAATAATAGCGCCATTTCCCACAAAATCTTTCCTTGGCTGACATAAAACGCTAAAGAGCTTTGATAGTTTTACTGGTACTTCCCATGTCTTCCGAAGAACCTTCTTCAATTAATGTTTCTCAGTGGCAAAGCGTCATCCAGTTAACGAAGAAAGCGCTTGCCAAACCACACCAGCATTTCTCTCGCAGAGCCGTCCACTATAAAATTTATCAAAGCCAGCCCAGCCAGTCAACCCATTTCGGTGTTTTTAACATCCAAGCGCTGATTCTTACCGGTTCAAACAAATTAAGACGACATGTTTATAGACGGCGAAACTTAATATTGTTGTTTACAGGCCGCTTTCGACGAAGATCTCTAAACGTTTTTCAAATGACGAGTGAAGCGCGCTGGTCTTCGACATTTTTGACAGCATTTTGACAATTTTATGTCAGATTTTGAGACGTGCACATGCACATGCATTTGATCGGCTTTTTTTTTCTGTTTTGTAATTTTTTTACTCAAGCTTGAGTTTCCGCCTTTAATCCTTAATTTTACGAGGTCTCATCGTGATTACGTGTTATTAAGATAAGGGCAAAAGTTTCTTAACATTGTTGAGGTACCAAGATCGAAAAACAGTTAGCCAAGCCGAGTAAAAACACTCGTTTGCTTGCAAAGAAAACAACGTAACAAAAAAAAAAAAAAAAAAAAAAAAATTCAACTACTTCTTTGGGTCCAAAAAGAGTACAGATTATTGTTATTTATATCCATTCCAGAGAAAAAAAATACAAGTCTCATTTCTGAACAAAAGTAACAACGATTAAGCCAAATGTTAAGCTTCTATTTATTTAATTTACCTCACTGTCCTTCGCTGTGTTGTAGAGGTTTCTACCACTTGAAAATTCGTAAGCTTCAGTAAAGTAAAAACAAGCATCCGCAAAAATAGCAAACGGTTTGTCCAAAGATAGAGCTTTTTCCACAGAGTTTGAGCGACTCGTTCCTCCCATTTACACAGGTAAACTGTTAAGTGACCTTTCTTAGTAAGATGCAAGATGCCGCGGTAAAGTGAAAGCCCTTGAAGCGCTGAATTATACTGTTTTCAACCGCACAATCGATCCAAGTTTGAAGCTTTTCTTGAGAAAAATCGCTCTTCCTTTCATCACTTGAAAATTCAGCTTCCGGGGTATCTTTTGACAGGTTCTTGATTTTTATGCTTTTAACGCGAATTGAAAGACAAACTTCGATCGAAGAAGATGAAGTTGTTTAGCTCAAAATGAAGAAACCAAGTGAATGGCAGAAAGCGCGCGAAAAATTAAGCCTCGGTTTGAGTGTCCCACACCTAGCTTGAGCCTGCGTTCAAATCGAAAGAAGTACCTGGTCAGCGGTCAACTTCAAAAACACAGCTGACCTCGATGACGTCTTAACTTGAGCCCGCGGTATGGTCACGTACACTGTTCAGCGAATACCTTGTTTTGACAGGTGTCAATTGGCTATAAGATGGATGTCCAGTATCAAAGATGTACGCTGTAAACTAGCTGGTCAGCTGGGCCAGGTGGAGTATGGCCGCCATGTTGAATTATTATGATTATTATTAGGATATTATTAGTTATTGGGCAACACCACCGTCGTCGTCGTCGTGCGCGCCCACGAGCAATACCGCTAGCCATTCTCACTATGAGAAAAGCAGTTGACGGGTTTCTATAGGTATGGTGCTCCGCTTGGCGGCCCTTCAGGCCGCCGGAGCTCCGCTATAATTATCTATGTACAAAACTCACCTTCCACAGCATCTTTCTCCCAAGATGTTAAACCATTGCCGGCCATACCAACAATGGACACTTTTTCAATAGCATCTAAATAGCACCAAACAATATTTAATCTAGATTTTCATGTGAATTAAATACCTTCTTAACTGTTGCTGACATTATTTGACACACTTTACTGAGAACACTTGAACAAAAGCAATTGAATGGGATAATGATATATAATGGCGTCTAGCAGGACTGTTTGTGAAATGTACATCTCACACTTTAGCAACATGAAACAGGGAAAAAATGGAAGAGAGATAAAAAATAAAAGCCATGAGGCCATTTTAGACGCTTTGACTTGTTGGCCCGATTTTTTATAATGAAAACAAACAGAGAACAATGTCATCACTGGGAAACAAGCATCAGTGACCTCAATAGCAATCAAGCAGGTCCAGTGACCTAACGCCTAATTGGTATACATAAACCACATCTTGACCATTAAATTTGATGAGCACTCTGACTTCCTTGCACAAGATAACTAACCATAAATGGTCCTTGTCACTCTTGTGGTGACAGCCTCCACTGTATTGGGATCTTCATGTCAAAAAGAAAGCACACTATTAGTGGGCTGACATTTACACCGTAACAGGCTAAAGTAAATTGAAGCTTACAGATGAAAAAACTGTAAACAAATATTACCAATACCTGGCAGTTGTCGATTTTGCGTTGGTGTAGAGTGATGTCGAGGTGCAAAGTCCTCATCATCATCACTGATGTCAACTGAAATCACAATGATCATTCAAAAATTTCATGTTTTGTAATGAAAACAGTTTACAAATTGATGTTTTAGCAAAGTCCTACCCATCCTGGGCGGTCTCTCACTGAATAGAGACATCATAGCACATCTTAGCTACATTTCAAGATATGCTATATTATACCAGCATCGATTAGCTGGCAATTGCAAAGGGTAGAAATACTTTCAAGGCTGCATGAAGCATTACAAAGGTTGAGATACTCCGAGTGACCAAGTTGACATGAGATATCGATGCACTTGAATTTCCCCAGTGCTTACATGTATGATTGCCCCAAGGAAACCCCTGCCCCTTTCTCTGTTAGAACATATTACGTCAGTACAAAGCATATTTATTTATTATTAGGGGGCTGGGTAGCCGAGCTGTTAGAATACTGGACTTGCAATGCAGAGACTCTAGTTAGCTCGAACATGCTTGCAAACAGCCAACTGGTCTGCCTCCTGTCAGCTGGGATTCTTAACCTGTTATGTTTGTATGCTATTAAACAAATTTATAATAAATGTCTTTTTCCAAAAGACACCTAGACTGTAAGGAATAAATTGTCAATCCAATCCTAGTAAAGACTGTCATCAGTCTGTTATTTATCTACAAAGCAAGTATGAAGGAAGCAGGGCTGTTTTCCTCTCTCATTGCTCATGGTCATATCTAATCCCAACCCTTAGTTCAGCGCCGCCCCCACTCCCGCCTAGGTTGTTTTATGGCAGTTTGTTTTGGTTTGGTTGTTGTTGTTTTTTTTAATTGACACAACAAAGTCCCTACAAGTGTACACCGTACAACATACCTGTGGGGATGATCCCTGCATTTCTAGTAGCACCTGGTGCATTTACAATGTACAGAGGGAAAAAATATATTCATTTAGATGTTATTAAAGTTTTTCAAGTTCATGTCCAAGTTTATTTATATTAACACAGGTAACTACTACTTACAATACTACATTACTTACAGTGTGGGGGCTGACCCGACATCACTGATCCCCGGTCCATGAATCCAAATACGGACCAAGTACCGGGGGAACTTATGTTAGCTCCCCGTTTGTTGTGTATTTCTTGCTTAAGCGTATATTTTAAGTTAGAAAGATGTCTTTTGAAGTCATTATTTTGTTTTAGTTATTACAGGACCTACACTACTTCATAAACTTAACTTAACTAACTTAATGGCAAGATAACCAGATAAGCATACATGTAAGTTTACCTTTTAAATTTCTTACAGGTGGATCCCCTGGTGAAAAACCTTACAGGATCTTGAAGGATCTTTGAAGATCTGCACAAGGATCTTGTGTGGATCTTATGAAAGATCCTCGAGGATCTTAATGAAGATCTTCTTTGATCTTGCATAATCTTTAAAAGATCCTCAAGGTCCCTGCAGGGATCCTCAAGGTCCCTGCAAGGATCCTTGAGGCCCCCTTTAAAGACCCTGCATGATTTTCTAGAGATCATCAAGGAACCAGTTGTTTGAGTACCATACAATGTAATAAAATCTGTATGCTCATTGAAGGTTTCTAATAATAGTCATTGTACAATATATATTAAACATTAAAGACCTTTTAAACAGGTTTTATTTTTGAAATAACTCTTCTCTGCTGAAAAGAAATCATTGGCTGAAGAGCAATTGCAACTTATTTGTTTCAGATATAATTTTACTGTTTCTCTGCTAAAAAACATTGGCTGAAGCCACCACCTTAAATGATACAAGTCACACAATTCAAATTTAAAAGTACACATTAAATGTTTCTATATGTAATGCTTGTATCAGCAACTGTAACTTTTTGCCTGTCTGATATTGTATACTGGTATTCTGTATCAAACTTTATAGGCATTAATGATGTTGCATGAATACGTTAGTTTTGCTTATGACTGGTGGTTAGGACGAGATATTTTGTGACAATTCTATATATAACACAGTCAGATAGTCATAACTAGAACTGGAAAACAACAGAGATTCAATGCAAGGTATTTACCTAGTAAGTTAATTGGTAATACATTAAAAGCTCTGGAACCAGAAACTTGGATTTCAACTTCCAGGAATTAAGTATTTTCTTTTACTGATCTTGAAATTTTTAAACTACAACTGATTGTGCTATAAAAGGATGTCACAGATTATCCTTTCTTTTAAATCATTAGCCCTTTTGGTTCACTGACTGCCTAATATCTGGCAAATGCAACCATTTGCAACCACTTATAATTACGGTTGGAGACAAGACTTTCTGTGACATTTCTAACATACTGATAGAGTCACACATACAGTGTGTAGCTAAAACTGGAACAAATCATGGACCTGCTTTTTGCCAATAAAGTCTCCATATGATTCCAGAAATTAGATTTCAACATCCAGAAATTTAGTAATTACTAATTTTGAAATTTTTAAACCACAACTAATTGCACTATGAAAGGATGCCACAGATTATCTTCCATTCAATGCTCTCTATTGCTGTTCTTAATCCTCTGTTCTTAAATTAATTGTATTTTGGGACCTGACTCATCCATAATGCACTGCGTGCACATAGTGAAGTCTCCCATTTTTGATGCTACTCTTATAAGTCAAGTATATATTATAATATATTTTAGAAAATATCGCAACAAATCATTTTTTTTTTAAATGACAAGATTAGACAGAAAGGCCAACTACATGTACGAAACAGCTTTTTGACTTATTTTTCTGACTGTTCTCTTTTTTCAGCTAAAACTACTTTTATTCATTTCCTTTGAATAATAAATACTGCCGTTCCCTGCTAGCAGATGCCTCTTTTCCATGTATTAAGCGCGCGGGAGAAAAGAGACCTC
Source organism: Pachyseris speciosa (assembly GCA_016490735.1). Taxonomy (NCBI): domain Eukaryota; kingdom Metazoa; phylum Cnidaria; class Anthozoa; order Scleractinia; family Pachyseridae; genus Pachyseris; species Pachyseris speciosa. The sequence continues at coordinate 1,345,357 of JAEMWC010000008.1, forward strand.
TGCCATGGGTCGAAACGGTCTTTGATTAAGCCGCTGTCCGAGTTCGTGGACGAAAGATTTAAAACGCAAGCTCCATGTATTGTTTTGTTTGTCATTTGATCACGCGCTAAAAGCATCACGTGATGTTTCAGTCACTAAGAAACTGCGGCACATGCTCAACACAGACCGTTTGGACCCATGGCAGAGGTCTCATTTACCTAGCATGCTCAATACAAGGAAAAGAGGTCTCTGCTAGTAAGGAAATACTGCCGGTAACTCTTTTTAAATACCTTTAATCAAAGCAAATGTCTATGTAAAGTAAATGAGAAGAACTTGGCGTGCATGAAAACAAGAGCTAGTTTGATTCCCTTCAAATAATTTTAAAACAGTCTAAATGTATCAAGCAAACTTAAGCAAAGCAAAACAATGAAGCCCTCGTGACTTCCGTATAAGAATTCCCAGTTAAGAGAGCTTTGATTTGGAATTCATTCAGAATTTCATAAGTACAGTACATTGTAAGTTCAATTTAAAAAGTAACGGAATTCCAAGGTCACCTTATGAAGTTGTGACATTTCAAACAACGAGGGAATTTTCAAGGTCTGAATTTGCTTAATGGCAGGAGATGAACCTTGAAAATATAGCTTAAGCTTGAATAATAAAGCAGACTTCATTTTATTTAGTATGGGTATGTCTGAAAATACCTAAAGCTAGGAAAAACTGCTGGGAAAATTTACATAATTCATAGGCCATCCAATGTCAGGAAGGATTTTTACAGCTTTTTGCAACTGGTGGGGGTAGGGGGGGGGGGGGGGGGCTCACTTGGAACGTGTTAGCGTGAGTCAACTGGGGGGATCCGGGGGCATGCTCCACCGGAAAAGTCCTCTGAATTGGCTTGAAATGCATTTAAAATTAACATGGTGTGGTGAAACTTAAATACTTTCGGCAACAAAACAGTGGTGTTTTAAAATAAGAATAATCAGTTTTCGATAAAACGTTAAATAGAAAAGTAACTTCGAGTTTTTAGTATTACTTGCTTTTTGCTGTTGAAAAGTTGAAAAGTTGAAGGATCCTTACCAAATCCTTAAGGATCCTACTAAAGATCTTTTGTAGATCCTCTTTAAGATCCTTGTAAGATCCTTAAAGGATCCTTATTAAATCCTTAAGGATCCTACTTAAGATCTTTTCAAGATCCTGCTTAAGATCCTTCTAAGATCCTTGAAGGATCCTTATTAAATCCTTAAGGATCCTACTAAAGATCTTTTCAAGATCCTGCTTAAGATCCTTGTAAGATCTTTAAAGGATCCTTATTAAATCCTTGAGGATCCTACTAAAGATCTTTTCAAGATCCTGCTTAAGATCCTCAAAGTATCCTTATCAAATCCTTGAGGATCCTACTAAAGATCTTTTCAAGATCCTGCTGAAGATCCTTCTTTAAGATCCTTCAAGGATCCTAGTAAAAATCCTTGAGGATCTTGAAGGATCCTCACGAAGAGCTTTGAGCTGAACTTCACCACGATCTTTGCGAGATCCTCACAACGTCCTCACCAAGTCCATGAGGATCTTTGTTACTAGTTTTAGAAATTAAAGATCTTTAAAGATCTTTTGAAGATCCTTAAAGGATCCTCATCTTTAAAGATCTTTGGCAGGTCTTTAAAGATCTTTAAAGATCCTTAAAGATCCTGTGAGGTTTTTCACCAGGGTGACAGTTTGCAGGTACTTGTAAAAAGGATGTCAACTACTCTCCAGTCAATTTCCTGAGAGATGAAATAAAACTCGGAAAATTAAATGTCTGAACGATGTTTTTTTATTCCTTTCTTTCATTTAATAGTTGTAATGTTTTGGAGTTTTCAATAAACGCTATGGTCGGAAATAAATTCTTACGAGAACTGAGAAATGTATCATAAATATCGTGGGTACCGTGGGCATATTTGTGTGTTTGAGGGAACAGGCCTGGTGGAATAATTCAGTAAGGAGTCCAGCAAGGGGCATTTTAAGGCCGAGGTTAAACGCCGTACTTCAAATGAGCCAAACTTAGGTCAATCCAAATAAGTTAATTTCGCCTGTTGAGTCAAACGTCGAACTCAATTCAGCCTAAATTAGTTATGCGCCACGAATATAATCAGATCGAGACTGACTTATACATTATGTCAACATGATTATGCGTTTGGTTCGGCTAACGTGAAGATCGGCGTTTGACCAAAAGTTTATTTTCAGGCGTAATTCACGCCTGGCCAGCAGTAGAGAACGCCTCAACCGATCCAAATAAAATCAGTCGACTAGGTCAAACGACGTACTTCACATTGCGTCGTACAGCGTTTATAACCCTTACAAGCGGCGTCCAGACTGTTACAAGGACTCTTGAAAACGGCGTTATGAAAGCCCGACTCTTGGAAACGGCTTTTGGAATGACTATTGGAAAAGGGCGTTTTTAAGGACTCTAACGAACGGCGTTTGTAAGTTCTCTTACGAACGGCGCTTGTAAAGAGTCTTACGATTGGCGTTTGTAAGCACTCTTACGAACGGCGATTGTAAGGATTCTTACGAACGGCGTCTGTAAAGACTCTTTACAAACGGCGTTTGTGAGGACTCTTACGAACGGCGTTTGTAGGGTTCCTTACAAACGGCGATTCTCAGGACTCTTACGAAAGGCGTTTGTAAGGTCCCTTACAAACGCCTTTTATAAGGACTACTGACTCTTACGAACGGCGTTTATGAGGACTCTTACGAACAGTGATTGTAAGGAACCTTAAAATCGGCGTTTATAAGGCCGCCTACTAACGGCGTTTGTAAGGACTCTTACGAACAGCGATTGTAAGGAATCTTACAATCGGCGTTTCTAAGGTCTCTTACGAACGGCGTTTATAAGGACTCTTACGAACGGCGTTTCTAAGGCCTCTTACGAACAGCGTTTGTAAGGACTCTCACAAACGGCGTTTGTAAGGACTCTTACAAAGGGCAATTGTGTGGAATCTTAAAATCGGCGTTTATAAGGCAGCCTACTAACGGCGTTTATAAGGACTCTTACGAACGGCGTTTGCAAGGGACTCTTGTGAACTGCGTTTTTAAGGATTCTTACAAACGGCGTTTGTAAGGACTCTTACGAACAGAGTTTGTGAGCACTGTTACGAACGGCGTTTTATAAGGGATCTTACGAAATGCCTTTGTAAGGACTCTAACGAACGGCGTTTAGAAAGGTTTTTACGACCGGTGTTTTGAATAACTGGTGCCTGTAGGTTATTATAAAGCGTTGTGACAGTCGTCTATTTACACAACACCAATTATATAAGGTGGTGTTCATGCAGAGAATTATATACGGTGTTATACCTTACATTTTAGTTTTGGTTTTATATAAGCCTTCGTGCTCAGCTGCTGATAATGATCCGGTTGTTCCTCAAATCGACAAGTATTTGGCAGAGATTTAGTGATACTTTAAAGAATTGTATGGCTGCAGGAACCTAAAACTTGGGTTGAAATGGAAGCATCGAGGGAAGTAAGTAGACCTATGGCTTTTAATTAGTTTTTGTTTTAAAAGGATAGCTTAATCACTGCTGAACATATATCGAGTCGGAGCTAAGGAATATTCCAACTCGTGTGTCTTGTATTTTGGAAAATTTCAGAATTCCCATGCATTTTCACTAAGGATTCACTAAGGATTTCGGCGCCATTTAGGATGTAATGCGCATGCTCGTCCGCCATCTTGACCAACATTTCTGGCAATGCGCTTCAGCAGTCCCCACTCCAATCCGAAGAGTAAAAATGGAACGAGATAAAAACTCTCTCAAACACACTCACACACAATTACATACAATCTATACAAATCAAGGGATAGTCTTTCGTTGGTGACTTCTTTTAGACACAGATAAATTGGCAACTAGAGTAAGGATATGTCTCGAGGAACCATTATTGATAGCAACAGTAATGACTTACGTTTATGAATAAAAGTCAAGGTCTTTTTCAGCCTCCCAGTGTTTCAAGTTACGATGACTAAGATCAGAGCGTCCGAGGCGCAAAAGAGCCGGTGGACAGCTGTGTAATATGATAAGACACTACCGTCTTTCGAGAAGCAATAACGACGACGCAAAGCAAACGCGATGCCAGGCTTTGCGGTTTCTGTGAACTCGGTGTGTTTTTTTTTAGGTGAATTTATTTTCTGCTTGATGTAGAACTTTTTTACTGAAATGGACAAAATTATGACTCGATCATGTAGAAAAGTCGCGTTTTAATAAACAAAAAGATTTAGAATTTGATTCAATTCCCAGATTGCAAATAAACTCCCAAACCAGTTTTCTGCCAGTTTTAGGTGAATTTATTTTCTGTTTGTTGTAGAATGATTCACTTAAGTGGACAAAATTAGCGGGATGCTGACTCGCTCATGTAGCAAGGTCACCTTTTTATAAAGAAAAGAGGACGCAGAAAAGTCACGTTTTGACAAAGATAAACAGAAGACTGACTCGCTCATGTAGAAAAGTCACGTTTTAATAAAGAAGAAAGAGCATACTGACTCGCTCATGTAGAAAAGCTACGTTTGAATAAATAAAATTAGGATACTGACTCGCCCATGTAGAATAGCCACGTTTTAATGAAAAAAAAAAAAAAAAAAAGATACTGACTCGATCATGTATAAAAGTCACGTTTTAATAAAGGAAAAGATTTCGAATAAAACTCAATTCCCACATTGCACTTTTTTTTTTCGTACTCCCTTTTTCTAGTGATTCATTTGCGGATTTATAAAGCGAGATAACTAGCAGAGTATGACCGAACACGGTGAACTCAAGACGCATGAGTGCAAATCAAACCAATTTGCTGCTACGTTGAACTGAGGTAAACATGCCATGCACGCATGACAGTAAAATTCGATGACGAATGATCATGAACGAATCACAAAAACTCTTTCGATAATTACAAAGATAACAATGAGGCTTAAAGGGGCATGCAGTCTAATCAAATGCCTTGATTTCTTTTATTTCAGCACTTTTTAAGATTTGTTTTAGTCCCCCCCCCCCCCCCCAAAAAAAAGGGTCCATTAGGTCATAGTCCTTGGCACAGTCAATATTTGAGAATTTTTTGATGATTTTTGGATTGTTTTGAAGGAATAAAAGTAGGTATGAAGGAATGTGGCAGACTATGGATTTGAAGGGGGTTGTAAATTAAAATTTAAAGTGAACAATTAGAGTAGACAAAGAGCTCACAGTGCGCCACCACGACAAGGTGCCCTTGATCTCGTTAGCGGACTAACTGGATTATGTGTGTATTCATTTCTACCCTTCGTTCATGCCTGGTGAACACAACTCGAAAAGCGAAACAAATAAACGATGGAAACGAATATCTACGATTAAACACGTGTCTCTAATTTTTTGGTTTGATTTCAGTTCAATATTGATTCCAAGTCCTTATTTCACGTCTATGTTTTGTCACAAAACTTTATCTTATTTTGCATGCATAATTATTATGGTGAATGTATTTGTTTTGTTTTGTTTTGTCTAAAATCTGCTAAGCCTTTTATCATTTGTGTACCACTAGGTGGGATCCATATTATTACAAGCTATGCTTTCTTTGGACTCCTCTCATTTTACACCGTTCCCTAAGATTCTATTTGCTATTAAGTTATAATTTTTGGGTGACAGTGAAATAAAGATTGATCGATTGATTGATCGATTGAAGAATGTAAGAAAAGATACGGTAGATAGGCTACGACTTCCTTGAAAATAGCCTCCCACGCCGCATTCATGGGGACGAGATGCCTAATAGGATTCCTCCTAAAAACGTGATCAGACAATAGCTAAGAGCGAAACACAGAAAAATAACAATGCTAGACCCGTGGCTAAACGTGTTGAACATTGATAAAAGTCGGCCAAAATCTTTGATAGGGAGGAAAACATTCATTCAACAAAAAGAAGTGTTGATCAAACGTCATCTAACATGGGTTCTTAAATGTTCCAACTTTGTTGAAACAAAAATCAAAATATAACAGTAGTAGTAGTAGTAGTAGTAGTAGTAGTAGTAGTGGTAGTAGTAGTAGTAGTAGTAGTAGTAGTAGTAGTAGTAGTAGTAGTAGTAGTAGTAATAGTAGTAGTAGTAGTAGTAGTAGTAGTAGTAGTAGTAGTAGTAGTAGTAGTAGTAGTAGTAGTAGTAGTAGTAGTAGTAGTAGTAGTAGTAGTAGTAGTAGTAGTAGTAGTAGTAGTAGTAGTAGTAGTAGTAGTAGTAGTAGTAGTAGTAGTAGTAGTAGTAGTAGTAGTAGTAGTAGTAGTAAGGGGTAAACTTTCTAAACTTTTTCTTTATTAAAGCGTGATATGCCAACGTGGGGAATTCAGCATCCAGTTAATTTGGTCCTTTTCGGTAAATAGTTCTTTATCAAGCAGAAAATAATAAAAATTAAACATAAAGCAAAGCTAGCCCTCTGAGCGTGCTTTCTCTGCACGTTTGCAGTATGAAGTATATTTATATGCTGTAAATACGTCATAAAATTTGCCTTTAGGCAAGGGGAGAGTCAGTGAACCTTATCACATGGTGCGCAACTGTATATAAAGCTGTCTACCGGCTCGTTTATGCCTCAGACGGTCTGGGCACAATCTTCGTAACTTCGGAAAGACTGCGAGCCTTAAAGAAGACCCTACCTTCCACACACCATAGTAAGTCATTACTGTTGCTATCAATAATGATTTTCTCGAGACATATTGCCTACTCTTAAGTTGTCAGTTTATCTGCGTCTGAATTCAAAAAAGTCAAGCAAAATAGATTTGGGTTGATAATTTTGATCAAACGCCCTTAAATTTAAGATCTAAGAGTTAAGAGTTAGAGGGAAAAAAAACACGAACTGAGGAAATAGAGACAATGACGTCAATAGAGTGTTTACTTGTCAAGCGAATAATTCGAATCCTGGGAGAAATACTGTCGATGCACATAACGATTAAGACTTAATCTTTCATGCTTGAAAATTGTATGTTTGTTTCGACTGAAGGGTGCAGCATAGAGAGAGAGAGAGAGCATTGCATACTGAATTTTAAAGACTGAGTTATTTAATCGTTGCATGATATTGATAATGAGATTCATGTACAGGCCAGAAACCTATTATCTCAGCATTTACATAATAAAGTGATCTGACATTCTGAAACAGGCTATTACAGCAGTCCAATCGACTTGTGATGAAGGCATGAATTAGCTGTTCAGAATGCTCCCTTGAGATGCATTTCCTAATGGAACGAATGTTGTAAAGATAGTAGAATGCGCTGCCACAGGTCTTGGATAATTATATGGGTAGACATGTCCGTGTGGGAGTCGAACCAAACTCCCAGATTCCTTACGGACAACATAGGTGCGACATCAGCTTCACCAACTTTGATGCTGGGTGTGCTAAATGTTCTTACTTCGTTGAACGAAGAAAATTAATGTTGTATAACAATGTTAGAAGGTGTAGTCAGGGATAAGGAAAATGCGTCATCTAACAAGGTGCCCCTGATCCCGTTAGCGGACAAACTGGATTTTGTGTGCTTTGATTTCTACCCTTCTATCTTTCACTCTGACTTAACCCTATTTTTCAAAAAAGTCAACCAGACTTCCCCGTTAATATAGAACCCATCCTTGATGTTTGTTTCCTACATTCTTCGCTTTCCAACTTAGGAGATAGAGATAGTTACTTCGCTTTCCAACTTTAATTTGGGTTGTTACCGAACCGTAAACAAACACGTGCCCAATTGTGGATGTTAGTTGCCTATTCGGGAACTAAAGACGTACCAGGCAGAAAGATGGACGCTTGAGAACCAGCATTATTTTTACCAAAACAAGGGGCGCGAAATAAGATCTAAAGTTACACTCCTTTTTCTGAGATTTGCATTTGGTAGTCGTGTTGCCTTGCTTTGAAAGGTGAGTTTACGGCTCAGACGCTCTGAACACAATCTTCGTAACTCCGGAAAGACTTCGAGCCTTAAAGAAGACCTTACCTTCCATACATCATAGTAAGTCATTACTGTTGCAATCAATAATGATTTTCTCGAGACATTCCCTACTCTTAAGTTTGTCAGTTTATCTGCTTCTGAATTCAAAAAAAAGTCAAGCAAAATAGATTTGGGTTGATAATTTTGATCAAACGCCCTAAAGTTTAAGATTTAAGAGTAAAGAGTTAGAGGGAAAGAAAAACACGAGCTGAGCAAATAGCCCGGGGGGGGGGGGGAGGGTGCAGGGTGCACTAAAATACTTTTAATAAGGGGAGGCTCCGCCCCGAGGTCTGATCCCTTATCCTTTTATATACCATTTTTGACAGAAAATGTACCCCTTTCGTATACCTTCCATTGACAAATAGTACCCCTTTCGTATACCTAAACAGGAAGTCTTCTTGTATTTTTTTATGTAGAGTTTAATAAATTAAAACAGTGCAGTCATAACGTATGTGTGTTCGAAATATTTTAATGAAAGGCCCTTTCAAATACTTCAATGACAGATTTCCCTACCCTTTCATATACTTCGACTCGTGAAATCCCTACCCTTTCATATACCTTAAGCGTGAAAAAGGTACCCTTGCGGGCGGAGTCTCCCCGTATAGGCCATTATAGGGAGTACTCCCCCCACCCCCGGGGGAAATATTAACAATGACGTCATTAGAGTGTTTTCTTGTCAAGCGAATAAGTCGAATCCTGAGAGAAATGCTGTCGATGTTCATAACGATTTAAGACGTAATCTTTCATCCTTGCAAATTGTATGTTTGTTTCGACTGAAGGGTGCAGCATAGAGACAGAAAGCATTGCATACTGAATTTTAGAGACTGAGTTCTTTAATCGTTGCATGATATCGATACTGAGATTCGTGTACAGGCCAAAAACCTATTATCTCAGCATTTACATAATAAAGTGATCTGACATTCTGAAACGACGTACGAGCAGGCTATTACAGCAGTCCAATCGACTTGTGATGAAGGCATGAATTAGCTGTTCAGTATGCTCCCTTGAGAAGTATTTCCTGATGTGACGATGTTTGTGAAGATAGTAGAATGCGCTGCTAAACGTCTTGGATATATGAGTGTCCATTCATGTGGGAGTCGAATCAAACTCCCAGATTCCTTGCAGACAACACAGGTGCGACATCAGCTTCACCAAGTTTGATGCTGGGTGTGCTAAATGTCCTAACTTTGTTGATTTAAGAAAATTAATGTTCTATAACAATGTTAGAAGGTGTAGTCAGGGATAAGGAAAATGCGTCAGCTAACAACAATGCGATTTCAAAATAAAAACACGAACGCCCATTTTGCATCAACCTTTACAATGGGCCTACAAAAGGGTTACGTATCAGTTTAGTTTCATTCAATAGTTTGTCTGAATCCAGTTTTAATTTTGGGATTCTCTTCTCGTCCTCTGTTTTATCTGCAGCCTTTACTGACAAGAGCCACATTATTCGGAATCCGATAACCCACCGCAGCCAAATTCACAGTTGCTGAGAATTTTATCTCGTGACTGGTTAGTGAGTTTCTTTCGAAGGTTGTTTATCTTTAAGCGTCCAAAGATAGCTTAACGAGTCTTCGTCTCGCAATAAACCCCAAGGGTGTAAGGTACAAGACTAAGAAAGGAACGAAGTTGTTATAACGAAACGAGAAAGTGAGACTAAGACAAATTAATGATCCCAAATCAATTCTTTCATGTCTGGTTAAAAAAAGCATGAAAAGCGAAACAAGTAAACGAAGGAACTGACGAATATCTACAATTGAACACATGTTTCGTTTACGGTTCGGTAACTCGCCAAAGTCGAAAAGCGAAGAACGTAAGAAAATAAACAACAAAATTAAGTTCTATATTAAGGGTCATTGTTATCCTTGTAATTAATAGAGTGAATTCGTATAACCCGTTCCTTATATGCTAATGAGAATCGCTAAATGGTAGTGAGAAAAAAAATTAAGAACAGGGCCCGCGGAACAGTTTTCAAAGTGGGGGGGGGGGGGGGGGGGGGGCCGCTCCCGCATTTTCAAGTGAGGGGAGGGGATTAAGACGCATATAATTCCGTTGAATTCATAAGCTTTGTCCAGCAGTTAACACATTTTATCAACTCAAAAAATCAAGTCATATCCTTTTCTATACTTTTCAACTCGATTCAAGCATTTAGAGAAAGGGCTTAGTGACAAATTAAACTTATAATCAGACTTAACATAATCTGTAAACGAAGGTAGAGTAATCATTACTTTGGCTCATTTATTCGCTTACTGTCCCGAAATCGGATTGTCTGAATGTACCGAGATTCCTTTTTGGATTGTTTTTACGACAAAAAAATTCATTTGCCACATCTGGCAGGCGGCAAAGTTTGTCTTTCTTCTTTGTGAGTGTTTAGTGCTGTAAGATAATAATAAACCTTTCTTGAGTCTTTTCTTTGAGCCTTTCTTTAGTAACTCTTCAAGGGTTACTTTCACAGACAACATACAACACTTTAAAACGTGCCTTATCTCTAGAAGTTACCCTAAGAAATTGGTGGAACAGATACTCCCAGAAGTTAACTATGCGGACAGAAAACTGAACAGCTCTGACACAAAAACTGACAACCCACACTAGTAGCTTGCACCCTTCGTGACGCAATTTCAACCATCGTTTCCATGTTTGAAAACAAATGGCATCTAATGCAAGAACAACCATTACTCAGACAGATATTCAAGGAACATCCCTCGATTATCTTATAGAAAAGGAAAGTCGCTTAAAGATATGCTTGTTAAAGCAAAGCTAGAAAGGCCGTAAACAACACAATGAGCACACAGCAGGAGTCGCGTTGGTCTGTCCACCCCATTTTAATCACCAACAGAAGACTACACCTAAGTGTATGAATTGTAAAGATAGTGGTTTTAAAATTTATTCCATCAGACAGGATCGAAACATACTAATCATAAATTTGGATGTTTTTTTTCCGCGAGGTCCGCCACCTTTAGCGAAGCACTATTATCCCCTGAAAGTACGTTTATTTTGGATGTCTTTTACTTAATTTATTATTTTTTCAGCAAAAAGTGGGGGGACCCTGCCCCCACCCCGGCCCCTCCCCTGCGAGGGGTCGTTGAAGAAAGCAAGCAAACTGTTCTCCATAAAAATTCTCAAACAATCGACGCTCCAAAGGGAAATGATTTTCGTCTGGCGGTGATACCTGTAAAGTCACGAACGTCAGCAAAATGGCAAGATATTCAAAAGTACCACGCGTATTTCGTGCACCTCCATGGCCTTTTCCCTCACAACGAATACTCAGGCTCAGGCCCCGTCCACACGTATCCGAAGATTTTTGTATCCGCAAATTTTTACACCTTGCGTCCACACGTGTCCGCCGTATACGCTCGGTGTATCCGGAAATTCTGTATACGCTCTCCAGAGTGGAAATTTCTGTATACGCTGTGTATCCGGATACGTGTGGACGCTCGTATCCGTATATTTTTTGTATACGCTGACGTCACAGTATCAGAACCAGTCTTTTTCCGCACGAGATTTTTTTTCCACATGTTTTATTGCCATTTTGAAAATAACAAAGTGTTTACAAGACTCAGTATACTCTATTTACATTTGTGAGCTATTGTTAATTATAATTTACATTTATATTTGTAAACAATTACTATAATTATATTTGTGAACTATTATTTGTTAAATATAAGTACCATTTTTATAAAACCACTTAGCCTGAAATTTTTTCTGTGTATTATTTTTAACAGCAATGTATTTCTCAGTTCCATATATTTAACGTCTACTTGTTTTAAGAAAACTTCACATTCTGGAATCTTATCTATTTTCAACTTTGCCGTATATGCAATTTTGCAAGAGTTATAAGATAATTCAATAACCCACATTTTTCTAATTTACCAATATAAACATCTTGTAACGTGAATTTTTCCCTTTTACCTGAAAGTACAAACCACAAGTTTTCAAATTTTTCCCAAAAAAGAAGAGTAAAAGGACATTCGTAAAATAAATGATAGATGGTTTCTGTTTCCACTTTGCAGAACGTACAGGTAACATGTAGAACATAACCTATCTTAACTAGTCGCTTATTAGTAAAAACGATATCGTCCAACAGATTTAACTAAAAGCTTGTGATAAAGGTTTCCGATGAAACCGACAGCAAGTTGAGAAAAACCTTTGACACAGTAATATCATCTAAGTCAAAGTCATTTTTCAATTTAATAAAGCCCCTTGATACTATTCACTTTTTTGTAATGAGGAATTC
>JAEMWC010000008.1:1362500-1445000 GCA_016490735.1 Pachyseris speciosa
TCAGGCACATCGACAGAACCCTGCCTCGTTCCCAGACGCCTCTCTGCCTGTAAATATCATGTAAATCGTATAAAGGAGCCTGTAAATAACATGTAAATGGAATAAGGGAGCCTGTAAATATCATGTAAATGGGAAAAAGGAGCCTGTAAATATCACGTAAATCGAATAAAGGAGCCTGTAAATATCATGTAAAGCGAATAAAGGAGCCTGTAAATATCATGTCAATCGAATAAGGGGGCCTGTAAATATCATGTCAATCGAATAAGGTAACCTGTAAAGGAGCCTGTGAAAATCATGGAAATCGAATAAAGGAGCCTGTAAATAACATGTAAATGGAATAAGGGGGCCTGTAAATATCATGTAAATCGAATAAGGTAACCTGTAAATATCAGGTAAATCAAATAAAGGAGCCTGTAAAAGTCATGTAAATCGGATAAGGGGGCCTGTAAATATCCCGTAAATGGAATAAGGGAGCCTGTAAATATCATATAAATTGAATCAGGGAATCCTGCTAAAATCACATAAATCGAGTAAAAGAGCCTATAAAAAGCTGCTTTATAAATTGTTTTATTGTAATTCCATTGATCATAATGTAACACCAGCATACTATAATCTATGGAAGCACAGGGAATTGTTTTTGTCAGCTTTCATGTACACTGTAGTGAGATACTATAGCTTTGTGCAGAACAAAGACATTTGCCAAACAATCTACAAAACCTATCCTTGATAACACATGTAGCTTCAGACACCTGTCAAATAGTCAAGGCTCTATATCCATACAAAACAGGGGAAGATTACCATGTGAATTTAAAAGGTAAAAATTGCAGCACATATTTCTACCACCAATTGCATGACACAATAGTTATTAAACCATGTGTACTGAGTAATTATCATTTATTTGTTTAAAGGATAACCTTAACAGTTCAAACTATATGTACCCTGTTCCATTTTCTTTATTGCTGTTGAAGATGCTATGCAATCAATGGTAGGTCAAGGTTGTTTACCATGTCAACGTTGTTCACAAAGAGAGCTTTAGGTCATCAACTACCTGAAACTAAAACAAACAACTGACTGAAATAATCTTTACAATAATGTTCTCTAGCCAAGAGAATGCTTCCCATTATTTTACAGCCCTTGATTACAGTCATTATACTACATGTATACAGTCAAACCTGTATTATGTAGTCTGACACCCTTGGGGATTCTCTAGTGCCCATTTAAGGCCTGTTTATATGAGGTTTTTCAGCCCGCTCAACAGCCCGCTTTACTGGGCTGGCTCGGCTCATGCCTTATTTCTTCATAAAATTATTGTTATGTTTATATGAGAAGGTGGGATGGCCCACCTGCCTTCTCATAATTTATAAACACAACCAAAATTTTGTTAAGGAACTTATTCTGTCCGTTACACGAGAGACGAATTATATTGAAGGGCGCGCGCTACACGGCCAACAATCTGTGCCATTTTGTCGCGAAAGTTTCAACTCAGACGACTTTTTTCTTGCGATTTTTTCTGTCATCACCTGTGCGAGGGTGGTTACACTTGCGATTTTCATCGCGTGCTGGCGATGCGACAAAATTTGAAAAAATCGCGTCACCGGCGCGAGCAAAAAATCGCTCGTGTAGCCGTGGCTTTAATGTTCACTGGTGCACTGCAGACCTATACACCTTATATGGCAATTAAGTTTATTAATGGAAGCTTAATTTACCTTGTGTATGCAAGTGAAAACACATGCTTTGAAGTCAATATGGCTTTTTGCAGTGACCCCGGCCCTCGATATTTAATATAAATAATATCTTCATGATTATTCAATTGATACCTACGAAAAATGCAGCATGTTTGAAGCTTATCATTTTGAGACAGATGCTTTGTATTTATTGATATTTACAACGAGCGGTACGGGTGTTGCAATTATGTCTGCACCAATTCGTGGGACTTATGAACAAAATAAAGCTTCATGTATTGATATAGTCGATCTTGATAGAAACTCTTTTGTATTCAATAATTTTTCACTTTGAATCCGGACTAATTTAAACACTTTTTACCCTTGCAAATGATCGCCATTTCAGGTAGAATACATGTAAAGTATCGTGTGTTCGATCGTCTGGTGTGAAAGAGCAGCCGGTTCCAAGATTTTTAAAACACAAGAAAATGCAAAAAAAAAAAAAACATTAACTTACCTCAGAAGAAACACGAGTCTCCAAAATAATCGAACAAAATCTTTCGCTTGCAGTTGAGTCATACTTTCCTAGTGGAAGACGTAACTTATTTTGAACCCAACACAGGCTTCCCAAGCTCAACAAAGGTGATGCGTAGAGTGCCGTTGTGTTACTGACTGTAATAAAAAGTTTTGTACGGGAAACAAACAGAAAATACCACACTTTTCTTAATAAAATCAACTTGCCTCGATACAATACTGTACTCTTTACTGTCTAGTAGTTTTTAGGCCGGTTTTTAGCGATTTTAGCCGGAAAGGAAACCCAAACAGCGAAAATCCGGCTAAAATCGCTAAAAACCAGCCTAAAAACTACTAGACAGTAAAGAGTACATTATTGTATTGAAGCAAATTTATAACCCTTATAAATTTAAGTTAATGAGACAACCAAGACATATCACACTGTGTGACATACTACCTGGGCAAAGCTCTGCTGTCACACTCAAAGGTCATTTGTTGCTCACGTGGAAACAACATCTCCTGTCACATTTGACCAATCATATGCTGCTTTTATGCACGTGCGTTGCCATAGTTATTCACCCGATTCGTCCCTGCCATGTGTTTCAGCTTAGTTTGTTCACTTTAGCCTCTGCAAAAAAACATTTCTATTTTCTACTCAAGTTTACCTTGAAGTACTGGTGTTCCTTCACAAACTACGCTCCTTAATCGGTTTAGGAGTGAAGTTCCTTACCTGCCGCCGCATCATGCCGCCTGCACGGACTGGTCGGACCCGCACCGGCGATGAAAATGGCCAAACAAATATGTCGTTCGGTACCGCCATCTTTCGACATCTGACCACTGCACAATTACAAGAACTTTGTCGACGCAACGGCCTTCCTGCAAATGGCCGTCGCACGGCTCTAGAAAACAGACTAAAAAACGTTGGCATTGCACGGGTAGACGAATCCAACGATCAAACGGTAGACCGACATTTACCCTCTAAAAGCCCTCCTGTTCAGCAGCGCGTGCAGCCTGCCGCATTCACAGAGGAACAAATCACCGAAATCAAGCGACTGGTTCAAGACTCCGTTACAGCCGCGGCCAGAGATATTGCAAGAGAGGCCGCTCTCGCAGCCATTGGAGCTACTCAGTCACATATACAGGCACCGTCTTCACCTGCTGCAACTCCAACATCCCAAGCCGTGACCCAAAGTATCCCGGGGAGTACTGATTTTTTAGGCTCACAGGAACAGCATCAACAAGCTGGACAGAGTCCTCAACCAAACGATGGGCCGCTCTCGCTGGCGCCATGCCGTCAGGGACCACCTTTTCAGGAGATTCCGGCGAACTACGTTAAAGAGATCCAATCTGGTGAGTTCTTTGACCTTTCGAAGCTTCTTCCCAAAAACCTGTCGTTGCATGACGAAGAGGACAACCTCGTGTTGTCACTTGACAATTCTGTTATCAAGGTGTCAAAGAAAACGAAAGCATCCACGTCCATAACGGACATTGGACAGTGGACTACCGCATTTACACTGTATTTAAGTGTTTTTATTGAGAAATTCCCCTTGCGGTCACAAGAATTACTGCAATACTTAAGCCTCATTAGGTACGCCGCCCGGGTACACAAGGGGCTGGGATGGGTCATATATGACTACAAGTTTAGGCAGAAGGCAAGCAAAAACAAATCACTAGTATGGTCCACACTTGACAGCCAATTATGGCTTACTATTTTTACAGTACCCCCAGCAGTATTGAGAGAGGAATATCCTCTTTTCACTAATGGACCCTCAAGCAGTAGTGCCATTTCAGGGGGATCATATGGGGGCACCTGCATTAACTACAACAGGTTTGCATCATGCACTAGAGATGTGTGCAAGTACAAGCACATCTGCAACCGGTGCAGCGGGGCTCACCCTGGGTGCGAATGCCCCTCCCTTTCCAAACACCGAGAGCAAGAGGGTGTTAGAGACAAAGACAAGGACCAAGGGAACTTTAAGTCCAGTTCCTCCCGTAGACACAAGTGAGGAACATATGTCACCCCTCCCCACACCTATCAATGTTAGTGAACTCGATAAAGCACTTAGGGAGCACCCAGATCGCATCTTTGTCTCCGAATTGTGTAGTTATCTGAAAACTGGGGCAGATATTGGGTATAATGGCTCCCGCATTGCTAGATTTTCACCTAATTTATCCACAGCCTTAGCACAGCCCGAAATTGTTACTGAAAATTTGGCTAAAGAAGTCGCCTTAGGGAGGGTAGCTGGCCCCTTTTCCACTCCACCGTTTCCCAATTTGCAAGTATCCCCTATAGGGCTAGTGCCTAAGAAGCACTCCACTAAGTTCCGAACAATATTTCGCCTCTCTTTTCCCAAGTCTGGAGTTACAAGCATCAAATTACTCAATCTCAAAAGAGGACCATAGCTTGCAGTATGTTACCATTGACAATGCTATCTGCGGAATTCTCCGTCATGGCAGAGGCTGTTTTCTTGCCAAAACTGACATTGAGTCGGCCTTTCGACTTTTTCCTCTAAAATCCTCAGACTATGAGCTCTTTGGCATGTTTTGGGATGGCAAATATTATTATGACAAAGTTCTTCCATTTGGGTTAAGAAGTGCCCCCTTTCTCTTTAAAATTTTGTCAGATGCTGTCGAGTGGATCCTTCTGAATCAGTGCTATATCTCTTTTGTCTGCCATATTCTCGATGATTTCCTAATTGTTGAACCTGCCTCACCCTCTCCCCCGTTCAACCAGGCCTGTCAGGTGAGCTTGTCCAGCATGCTTCTCACATTCCGAAATCTTGGTATCCCTGTTGCAACTAACAAAACCCAAGGCCCAGACAAAGTCTTGGAGTTCATGGGCATTATCCTTGATTCAGACAAGATGGAGGCCAGGCTACCCCCGACAAAGTCGAGCGGATCCAGACATCTCTTGCTTCCTTTGAATGCAGGAAATCCTGCACCCTTAAGAAATTGCAGTCACTGATAGACACCTTAAATTTTGCATGCAAAGTCGTACCTCCAGGAAGACCCTTCTTGCAACGTATGGTCAAGCTTACTTGTAATGTCACCCAACCCCACCACCACATTAAATTAAGTTCAGGGTTTTTCAAGGATCTTCTAACTTGGAAAAAAATTCATTTCTCACTGGAACGGGGCTGCCTTTTTCTTATCAACTTCATGGGTAGACTCTGTTTCTTTAGAACTCTACACTGATGCCTCGGGTGCCTTGGGCTTTGGAGGGATCTTTGGGCGGAAATAGTTTCAGGGTTGCTGGCAAAGACATCAACAGATAGGCCAGCCAGGCATAAGCATTGCTTGGCAAGAACTCTTTGCCATCGTTGTTGCCTGTCACTTGTGGGGGGATGCTTTTGCCAACAAACGCATCATCTTTTACTGTGATAATGAGTCCGTAGTTCACATTGTCAACTCAAAACGGTCTCGTATCCCAAGGGTAATGGATCTGGTGCGGCATTGAACACTTCTCACTCTAGAACACAATTTTTATCTTAAGATCATGCACATAGAAGGGAAAAAGAATGAGATTGCAGACTCCATTTCTCGCTTTCAGATGGAGAGATTTCGGTCTTTAGCACCACATGCCGAGCAAGCCCCCTGTCCAGTACCATCCATACTCCTGGAGATCTGAATGTTGACATCAGCTATTACCTGGACTTATCCATTGCAGCATCTACAAAACAGACTTATACCTCGGCGGAAAAGAGATTTCTAACATTCTGTCTTCTCTATCGACCTTCTATTGGTAAGTTCTTGCCAGTGGATGAAAGCACTCCTGTTCAATTTGCTGCCTACTTGGCACGGTCAATTAAGTACTCCTCTATCAAGAGTTACCTTGCTGCTGTCCGCCATTCGCACGTCCGGAATGGCTATGATTTAGATCTTAAAAAGTATCCCCGCCTACAGCTGATCTGCAAAGGCATCAAACGGTCACAGGGCTGCTCTACGAGAGTCCGTCTACCTATTACAATCCATCACCTCAATCTATTTTTCTGCCTTCTTGCCATCCCACATACTTCTAACTATGATTCCCTTATGATCTGGGCGGCCATGACCCTGGCTTTCTTTGGTTTCATGCGTCTTGGTGAATTGACTTGTAACTCAAAGTATTCTTTTGAAATACATCTCTCCTCAAGCGATGTACGCTTCCTTCCAACTTTGAGCCACCCAGATTACATGTCTATTCAGGTGAAGATTTCCAAGTGCGACCCATTTCGGGTTCGCCATACCATCCTAATTGGGAAAACGAATCAGCCTATCTGCCCTGTGAAAGCAATGAAGATGTACATGTGGGCAAGAACCAACACCCCGGGGCCCCTCTTTCAGTATCAGTCTGGCACCCCACTAACCAAAGATGCTTTAACTTCTGAAACTAGATCTCTCCTAGCCATGTCTGGCCTCAACCCTACGCTATATGCTAGCCACAGTTATAGAATAGGGGCCGCTACCACTGCTGCCTCTGTGGGCCTCCCCCCCTGGTTAATTAAGACTTTAGGGCGCTGGTCTTCAGATTGCTATCAAAGATACATTAGATGCCCACATTCACTTTTGTCAGAAGTCTCCAGTAAGCTTCTTAAGGACATGTTTAATTAGGCTCTATACTGTACATTATTTTGCCACTGTTCTTAGTGCTTTCACCACCAAAGGCCTCCCCTTTTGACGAGTAAAATCGTCTGGCGTTAGACAAGAGTAAAATCTATAAAGTCCCCCTTGGTGGTGAAAGGGTTAAGGAGATAGGTTTTAACCCTTTCACCGCCAAAGGCCTCCCCTTTGACGAGTAAAATCATCTGGTGTTAGACAGAGTAAAATCTATAAAGTCCCCCTTGGTGGTGAAAGGATTAGGATGAGTTCTAGTCTTGTACCAAACCGACTTCTGACCGATTCAACCTTTTGCTCTCTTGATCTGGATGCTAATTCTCCTCACTGACTGCCATCAAACCCCTACTGCTTTCATTACGGTGTTTTCAGATAACCCCTAGTCTATGGTTTCCTCCTCACCTATTTGCTTTACGATTTCCTTTTCATTTGTAAGGAGAAATAGCATATCAATCACTCTTAGGAGTGACGGTGTTAACAGGTTTTGTATCAACCTTGGTTTGTGGTTCGTCTTGGGGAATACACTGTGTGTATTTTTGGGGATGAAGTGCTCCCATACAGGTCACACTTTGCCCCATAGACTCACTTATTTCAAAATTGTTACCATAGCAACGAGGTGAAAATCTGTTAGGATAAGGACCTCTTTCATTGGGGATCTTGACCCCTTTGGAGAGGGTTGGGGGATTTTGACTCCCTGGCTTGAGAGGATTATGACCTCTCCTTCAGCTCCCTAACTCGGATAGGATAAGGACCTCTCTAGCGGGGATTACGACCCCCTGAGAGGGTTGGGGGATTATGAACCCTTGGCTGGAGAGGATTGTGACCTCTTTGCCATTTAGTGTTAGTTTGTAGTCTTGACCTGTTCAGACATTTTTTCTGGAGCACTTTGTCCCCAACTCCCTTTATCCCACAAACTTGGTACTGTGTATTTTCTTTACTGTTCTTGGGTTGGGAGCATTAAAGCAAGTTGATTTTATTAAGAAAGTGTGATATTTTCTGTTTGTTTTTCGTGCAAAACTTTTTATTACAGTCAGTTTGTTGAGCTTGGGAAACCTGTGAACCCAACGGCGTTAAAAAAGCGCCAGTAACGGCGCCAAAATTATAGCGGCGCGGTTACCGAGTTAAGTGAGCCCACACTGTCGCTGGCATCGTTTGACCCTTGAGCTTTGGCAGATGCTACATATATGGTATATTCAAAAATCAAACCACAGCCCAAGCGTCCAGCGCGACTCGTTTTTGAAGTATTTTTGGACCTTGCTTATTTATTTGACAGCCATTCTTCCGATTTGCCGCTTCATTTACATGTTTGCAGTCGATTACCAAGGTATCAAGATCCTCTTGTCCCCTTTTCGTTTAAGGTATAATCGGCTTACCTTATAAATGACACCAAAAAGGAATGTATACATTGTTCGAGTCTGAACTGAAGTTAAGGTCAATATTGAACTCTTTCTTCCCGGGTTCAATTACTTTAAAGGGGAGAAGATACAAATGCTTCGATTACAAGTTATTGAAAAGTTTGCATTCAACAGCCCACCCGGGCCTTCTTCACGTGGATGCTTACTTGAGGATTCTTCCTGCTCTGGCGAAACAACTAACTTGTAAACATCACGTTACACTAAAAAATTATGCTTACCAGAAAATGACCCTGTTAATAACTTTTACGGGAACATTTACCCTATTTTCAGGAAACAACATTTCCATGTTATTTACATCTGATGTTCTTCAAATTATACTTCCAGAAATTACTTTCAATTATTATTTAGAGTAAATTTACATGTTCCCATGAAACATGAAAGTTTCATGTAAATTCAGTTTACAGGATTGTATCCATTTACATGTTATTTACAGGATAGTTTGAAACCATTTCCATGAGTGAGATACTGTAAATCTACTTGAAATAATTTACACAGTGTTATTTACAGGTTCGTCAATTTATACTACAAGAACATGGTCCTGTAAATAACTATTTACAGTACATTTACATGATCCACTCTAACGTGTAAATTTCTTGTAAATTTTATTTTACAAAACTTTAACATGTAAATTATAATTTACAAAACATGTAAATCCAGATTTACAGTTTAGAAATTGGAGTTACATGCGCATGTAAAATTTCAACTTTTCCAGTGATATCGATATAGCTAGAGAGGGAATCCATCTCAAGGAATGATTATTGATAGCAAAAGCAGTGACGACTAACTTTTATGCATAGAAGTCAAAGTTCTCTTTAGTCTTGCAGTGTTTACGATGTTACGATGATAACGGTCGGTGCGTCTGAGGCGCTAAAGAGTCAGTAGAAGGATTTATGTAGACAGTTATGCAAATGTATGTTCTGCTCGATTAAAAAAAATTGCCTCAATTTGGCCAGAGGCGATTGCCACACCTTAAAGTTATTAGATACTATTTACTGAACTTATATACTGTTTAAAGTAACAAACATGCTCAGCAAGCTAGAGGTCAAGCCTTGCAGTCTGAAGTTAGCGACGAGTGCAAATAAACTCTTCCGAGCGAATTTTCTGCCTCTTTGAACTGGGGTAAACATGTCACGAATTACTTGCACGGTCTATATGGAATCCGATGACAAATGACCATGAACGAATAACGTAAAATATCAGACAAAAAAATCGAATTATCAGCTTTGAAAGTGCTATCTTTTTAGCTGTAATTTTCTGTACATATTAATGAAACAACACCGATTGTTCTCAAATGTCCGGTCCACGAGGAGAAAAATTGGATCCTACTGTTGCGTGCATTCTTTCTTCCTGTTCAATTCAACGTCGATATATTTCAAATTAAGGGTTAACATACCCGCAAATAATGTATTAATTTAGCGCTGGATAATACGCAATACAGTCTAGAAATTGGTGTGAATTGGAACAAGAGCACTAAATTAAGTGTCATGGTTCGTTAACTTCCCCACTTCGTTCGGAGCAAGAATATGTCTTAATTGTCCCATCCATAATTGTATTAATTGTCTGATAGTTTTTGTCCGATCGGAAGATAGTAGAAAAGTTTATTTTTGGTTTGCCTCAGGCATTCAAAGATAATTGAAGAAATGGCGTCGTTAAACGAATGAAACCTCTGTTTTCTCGTGCTTTGTTCTTTGTAGTTTTTCGCTTGACTTCTTATTACGACTTCTGCTTGGCAAATTAACATCGTAAATACATGCATACATACATACATACATACATACATACATACATACATACATATACTTTATTTATCCTTGAATTTAGAGTAACTAAAGATAAGCTAGTATCTTCGAGTTTCAAGTATGATTCTAATTACTAATTATGGCGCATGTATTAATTATTCGTTTTTCAGTTAATCTACTTCTTCCCGTTGAGTTGAAAGAACAAGAAGTTTATCTGGCTGAAAATGTAGTGATGGGTGTATTTTGACTATCTCACTTGCCACAACTGATTGCTAAAATCACTTATTGAGCAAATACAAATAACTAGACCACTTTGCTGCGTGGGCGCAGTCAACAATTGCCATACTACAATAAAACTGGATATTGGCCAAATCGATCTCGAGACACATTAAAATGAAGAATGAAATCAAATGGCTCTGAATTATATTTTCGCTGTAAAATACAGAGAAACGTTGTAATTCTGTGAGCATAATTTTGGAATCTAGTAGCATAATTTGGGAACTTTGGCATAATATTTGACATAATTTGACAAAATTGGGAGCTGTGTTTGCGGCAATTTTTAGAGGAAAATAATAGGCCATGCCCTAGCCCAGTCGCTTATGACCATCTCAACTTTTCAACTTTTATCATCGGCGCTCTGATCATTATGCTTTAAACACCCCCTCGCCATTGAACCTAACCCTAGCTAAGTAGATGTGTGGCAGAAAACGAGTTTTTAAGCATTTTAACCTCGTAAATAATGTTACGAAGGGATAAGGGCACAAAATATTGTAGGAATGCATAGACAGAAGCAAATGTTATGTAGAATTATTTGTATCGCCCAGATTATAAGTGATAACTTGAAACACAGAGTTCATCAGTCTTCAGAAATGATGTAGTCGCCGTCCCTTAAAAATTTAGACAATTAGGGCAGCTTATAGCTTAAAGTGAACATGAATCGAAAATTAACTACCAAATTATTTTTACTTAACGTATATTTCCCCTATTTCATTTTCAGTCGTTTTTGCGCTTTTCGTAAAGAGGATTCGCGTAAATCTGGATTCGCGTAAATCTGGAAAGTTTTGCAAAGCTGGCAGCCCCGGTAGTGAATCTTGGTAGTTCTCTCGCGCGGAACTCACAAAAACAGAGTGACGCACAAAAAATTTCGATTAATGTGCACGGGATGAGAACACCACAAAACAATAATAGGTTTAATGAACATAACAAATCACTCTCCAGGTACATTTTAAAGACCTCCACAATGAATAGTTCACGCCTCACATAATAAAAGGTCTCAAAAAACTATTTCTGCTAGAATTACTGAAATAAATACACAGCTCATTACAAGATTACGGGATTATTTTATTGTTTCTGTTCGGCTATATTCTACTCCATGATTCTCTTCTTTGGTAGCTTTTTGAGGATCTGTAATAAAACCATTATAAAGGATGAAAGAAAAAAAAATGCCAAAATCAAGGCCCTTTGCTATACGGCAATAAACAATTATTTCTGTTTTCTAAGCATTTCTTCTTGTTGTTTTTGTTTCTTACTACATTATTCTCTATGGGAATTTGGTTAGTTTGCAGCGAGGCCTCGAGAGAACATAATAATAATAATAATGATAATAATAATAATGATAATAATAATAATAATAATGATTATAATAATAACAATAATAATAATTTTTAAAATAATAATCTTTATTAACAAATTCTCAAACAATCTTAAATTAATAATTATTTTACAATATATGATCTACTGTAATGCTAAAAAATGATATTCATAATTATAATCCGTATAAATATTATAAACATATTACTAAAAACTTCATTTTTAAAGGTATCAAAGAAAGAATGGAAATATAAGCCACCACAAAAAGTAGTTTTCGCAACGACCCTGTTTAAAAAAACATTGACAGACATTATTAAAAATATATAAGATAAGAAGGATGAAATAACTACATCACTATACTTAGGATCATAATGTAAAAAGGAAAAAATGGGAATGAACAAAATACTACCATAAAAGCTGCACTTTCTTTTCTTTAACAATATAATCGATTACACTAGTCAGCGTAACCCTGAGAACAATAATAAAGAACAAGCTTCGTCTACAACAAGTTAGTTTCCACGATGCTCTCGGCGAAAACAGCAATCGTTTTTCAGATATAAAGATTGGCGATCTCACGCGAACTCTGGATTCTACTATGCTTCACGTATGTTATTACTTAATGTGATTCCAGCTGACAGGGATCTTTCGTTTTCTAGTTCTTGTTTAAGTTTTTAAGTTATTTGTTCAAGTTATGTTAGCCTGCGTAGCAAGCGTTTCGGTGCGGTTTTCTAGCAAAGATAGACATGATAGACCGAGGAAAACGATTTTTTCGATGTTTTGCGAGCGCAAAATGGGGCGAGAGGAAAACAACAACAACAACAACAAAATTGTAAAGAGTGGGGAGGAATCCTCTCTCCCTTCCCTCTCTTACTTTGATTTTCTGCTCTCGTCCCAATTTTCACGGGGCCAAAACGTCTAAAGTCTTTCTTTGCTCGGAAACCACACGTAAAGGTTGGTACGCAGGTTGAAGTGATGCTTATTTCTGACTAAAATTGGTACATACTGGCTAACTGGGTATATTTGTTTTTGCCGCTATGTACAGCATCGTGGAGAGAAGGGCAAATGGCATCAATATCGAATACAATTAAGAAACTTGAAATATAGGAGACGAAATTTAGGTCTTGTAACTCACCTTTTCGCTGACAGATTGACTGTGAAACTTGAGACAGCAACAAAATAACCAAACTCATTGCTGCGAGTGCGCTGGGCACGAAAGAGAAGACGAGACGTACATATTCCCCACACTCCTCGCAACTATCAGATGTTTCGCTACAGATATATGCAAAGAAAAACTCTGTCAATTGCAAACTTCTGAATCAGACCATTTTAGCAGCAAGAGATGCGCAAAAAGGAGAGGCACATGGGGACAAATTTCATTTCCAGGATTGGCTCTAAACCGGGTAAAATCTGGTGTGAATAATGTTGGAAAAAACACAGGAATTGCAAATAGACAAAAAAGCAAGCAAGGAGGCAAACATGAAAACGGGCCAGCAGACAGTCAGCAAAAGAAAAATATAGGAGATGAACAAGCCGCCAGATCCTTCTGAAAGTGAATGATGCAATGCGTCTTCCAACGCGTTGTTCTTGTCTTTCACACAAGCTGCGCGAAAAATTGCCTCGTGTAGCACACGTTGAAACGGAACGATTTCGTTTTTCTTTTTCCTGAAGTATCTCAGAGGGCCGGAATCCTAAATCCTTGAAATTGATTACCTAATAACGCGTGCGAGTCCGGTCCAGTTTCTCCCCAACCCTTACCGGCCGCGGGATCCAAGGGAAATCTTGAATTGATAATTTTCTTACCTCGGTGCGATGAAACGTAGGATTTTTACACCAAAAATAGAAGTTTTCAATTGCAAAACACTGTACAAAGAAGAAAAAGGCGAGCCTTTGCACAGTTTTTCAGGCATACGGACCTCATGGCCGGTGAATAACATGCGATTTTTTTTACCTTTCTTCAGGAAACAGTTTCTGGATTGTGGTTATCAAAGCGGCTCTCATCAGTCGTGACATCAAACCCATAAAGGCAAATACGAAACCAGATGTGCTCTGGAAAGGAGAATGAAACGTTTAGACCTGAAGGACTTTGTAGTAAACTTATAACCGGAGTGGTGTGAGGCGCAAACGGACTTTAAGCAAAGTTTCATCATATGAGTTTCCTTCAACTCATACGAAATTCATTAACTGAACCGTAAGAGCACAAAAAACTTACTTTTGAAAATGGTCAGCGTACCTAAAACGTTGGACACTTTCGCATTTGAGGTCTCTTAAATGGGGTTTCGGCGTTACAATCTCGTTATTGCTTATAGTATAACGTCATTAGAATTTCGTCATTTCTTATAGAATTGCCATTGGGATGCACATCAAAATAAGCATTTAGTTAGCGAATTGACAAATCCTCGTCAATCCCAGTAAAGGTTTGACGACGGATTCTGACAGATTCAACCATCAAGGCTAACGCTAAGTACGTTGTAGAGTCTAATTGGGGTAGTTCAGTGAGCAACTGCAAGTGGGGTATAAAACGAGGCTAGACGTATGTACTAGAATAGGCGGCATCGTTTTCAGGGACTGAAAACGAGAAGCCTCACCAAATGTAATTTACCAGGTTTGGTGCTCCTCTCAGTCGTTTTCATTTTATTTTATATTATTTTATTTTATTTTTGTCTAATTTCTCTTTGATTTACTAAATTTCACCGATGGAGCATTGCAGTTACCTTGTCCTTTCCAATAAGTTCTGCGGCGAAACTAAGCGAATTGACCAACATGGCAGAAAATCCAAAGCCTAGGATTACAACGGCCGGGTAGATCATGAATCTGTTGCACTGGGTGATGAAATAAAACCACACACCAGCTACGTTCACGAGAATGGCAGCGAAGGCGAAGCACCACTGAAAGTAGGAATTGTTAAGTTAGGAGACGCCACTTTGCAGAGGAAGTAAAGAAAACGAAGCCAGGTCTGTTAGTCACTTTCTCATTATATTACTGGAATCTGAATACATATAGTGTTTCTACATTATATACGATTTCATCACTGGTCGGACAAAAACCTCGTTGTTCTAGGTCAGTACGTTATGCCCTATGCTTGCCACAAGTATACATGTAATAAGAAGTAATATATCAAAAACGAGTGCAAGTGTTTCATCAGGGGTTCCAAACAAAGAGAAACCGCTGAAAAGCACGACGCCGAAGGAGGAGTGCTTTTATTTTTTTCGAGGTCTTTGGAACTACTGATGAAACTCGAAGCACGAGTTTTTGATTCGGCTTCTCAAACGCGCATAAAAATGCCATGATATAGTAAATATGTTCTCTTTATAATAAGCACCGATTGTTTTAAGGAGCACCAAGCGAATACATTCTTTCGCATTTTTCACAACTCTTAGCCTGCATACATTTTGTTGGTTTGTTTTTTATTTTGAAGAGGACAAAAAAGCAATATCTTAAAATAAATAATAAACCTGTAGCGTGTGATTACCTTTGACTTAGTCGTTTCAGCTTAAGATCTGTAATATAATATCCTCCTGTACTGCTAACGACTGGTTCGATTTATGACCCAAGGAAATTATAATTCACTAACTGTTGGATTGGGACGCGCTAAACCACACGGTGTGTGAACGGCTTTTTTTTTTTTAATCCGTTCGACTCTACACTAATCACCCAACGCTTGTACTAAGGTCATCTACAATATTTTCACTCTTACCTTGTTTCCAATTGTTTTGATAAGTTTCTTTGAAATCCCAGAAGATAAAGTCGCACTGACTAACATTATCATTGGTACATAAGCAATGGCGTTCTAAGAGAAACGGGAAAAAAAGTAGAAAATTAAGCAATTAATAATAATGAAGGCCGGCAAATTTGTACTAAATCATAAATCGAATCATGGAATAAAACTTGGAGGAAAAGTAACAAATAACGAGAGAAAGGAGATGCTTAAGTAAAGAAAAATGATAATGGCTACCTCTTGCGAAGGTAGTGAAATAACTGAATATAGATAAACGGTCAAGATTCCAGTTGAGAGTTTCTTTTCTTTTTCTTAATTTCTGATGGTCAAGGATTTCTGGTTTTACTGCTTTTGTTTTTCCCCAATCAATGGAGTAGCGGAAACTCTTTGCCGTTGTCCATTAGAACAAGGCCTTCGTACCGCTCTCTTAATCCAACACCACTCTTGGTTCAACCTCAAACACTTGAGGACCGACTAAACAAGAAGGTGTGGTCTGCAGGATTCCCTGTAAGTGCCGCAACATCTACTCTGCTGCACTTACACACATCAGAGATCGGTATAGTTGTGGGCCCTAGAGGGAAGAGGTTCTCTAACCAATACAAACGATCGAAAATCATCTATAACAGCCAACCAACGGTAAAGGTAATGACGAAACGAATTGTACCTACTTCGATGAACAATGACCAACTTCTGTTTCATAATCTGTAATTACCTTTTCAAACTGCATTCTGTAAATCAGATAGAATGGCAGATAGGAGAAAGAAAGTGCTTCTAACACCTTTGTACATGTGAATATGAATGCCACCTAAGTAAAGAAATAACCATAAAATTTAACAGACCTTTTTGGCTGAGAGAAGCAATATTTAGTTAAAATCATCTAAAATTCCTTAATTATTATGCTACCAGCTATATCTGAAAATACCTTGTAAAGATGCAGATCCTTGAGCCAGGCTCGTACCGTCTTTGGTGCAGATGTCTCCGAAAGAGCAGATTCGGGGTCAGCAAATGAAACGGAAAAGTCTTTCTTTCTCGTGACTTTCAAGGATGAAGAACCACAATCAGTTTTCGACGAATCCGGTGCGCAGTGGTGAGAGGGCATTTTTGTGTCATGGAATTCATCTTCATAGCTCGATTCGGCGTCATCGCAATCAAGTCCTTTATTGTCTACACCGCAAGACTCCACACCATGTTTCGTTTGGTTAGAAGTGGTCACTGCTCTGCTTGTCTCCGTTTCCTTGGAAGTTTCCGACCGTTCACTTGTAGCAGGATCTATTCCTATTAGTCCATAGACAGCGCTCAGAAGAACACTTATTTTTCTCTCCTTCGGTAGCTCCTTCACTTCTTTCAACATCTGGTCGTCATCCTGTACTGGTGATTTGGATGTTGGAAACACGTGGATGTCAGCAACACTGTTTCCAGAAGTTGATTGCTCATTACTTTTAATTTCCGTAAAGTCGTCTATAGAAAGCAAAGCGGTAATAAAGTGCCATGCAAAACTCTTTATCCTCGCAGGATTCCCCTCCTCATTGGCCTGAGAATCCTTTTCCTTTAAGCTGGCAATGAATCTCTCACGCATCATTTCTTCACGACAGCTCACATCTGGAAAACAGAAAACTCAAAAAGCTAACCCAAATGAAGGGCACTTAAAATGAAGCAAATTTCAGCTTCCACTGTATTGCTCATGTTCATTTCCTTTCAATGAAAAGGAAAGGCAGCCAACCAGTAAAATTCCTTATGTCATATGTATCAGTTGTTATTTTCTCTTCAATCCATTTAACGTGTCCCTTTAAAAGCCAATTCATTCTAAAAGTAATAACACACATTATCTTCAAAAATGTCAGTTTTTCAGACAACATTTGTTGTGTGTGGAAACTTTGCAAGGGAATTTCCATGAGAAAACAAGGACATGTTAACAGTAGTACAAAGTCGAAGCTCGAATTGCTACAAATTAAAAATCGTACCTGTTGCCGTATAAGTCGTTGATTCCAGAGAAGAATGCGATGGCATAAAAGGACGTTTTCTCTGAATGATAGGGTAAAAAAAGTCCAAGTTATACGCAATTTAATAAGGGTTTGAATTATACAAAATTTAGTAAGCGCCATTTGATGAATATAAAGTTTGATTAATATAAAAGAAAAATGGCAAAAAACAAAAAGTAGTCGAGGAGATGAATTATAAAGCCTCTGCCAAATAGGACATGATTGGTGACGAAACATGATGAAATTTGTTGGGCCTCCGTCGAAGCTTAACATTTGATAAACCAACGTACAAAATTATTTTATTCTCGTGTTTTATGTTTGGTTCGACTGGCCAACTACAACTGATACGTTTTTCACGCATATGCACATGCGTGCTGCGTAACCTCATTCGATTGCACCCGCAGATACCGCGTTTTGTTTCAGCTCATTGTAAAAATGGTGAACGAGGAAGAAGTTCTGTTCAGCCTCCTCCTCAAGCGCTTCGTTTCGCATTTGCTAGAGCGCGTATAGAGAGGCAGAGAGGCGTCTGGGAACGAGGCAGGGTTCTGTCGATGTGCCTGAAGTTGAAGTTCAAGAAACCCATAATCGAAAGCCGAATTGAAACAGAGTAAAACCAAAGCAAGTAGATGCAGTGGCTACTACTACTTCTACGACCAAAGCCGGTCTGGTGTCAATTGCGTTGTAGGGACTCCCGTGGGACGCATTATTAAGGAATCGGTACGCTCTCTTGTTAGTAACTGTGTGACACTTCTTATCTTTTTTGCGCTGTTGTAAGCACGTATGTTTTAGGTGTTAGATATGTATACTGTTCAGTGGAGTATTGTCTGCAATTGTACTGCATTGTAAAAAAATGTAAGTGTCGAATTGCAAGCAGTGTAAGTACTGTACTGTAGTAGTGTAAATACCGTATGGTAAGTAGTGCAATAAGTACCGGATCGTAATTAGTCCAAGTATCTTATTGTCAATGTCTTATAATGTAACTACAGTCGTGTAAGTAACGTAAGCAATTGTAAGTATTGGAAGGTTCTTTGTGTTGAAATAAATAAAATGTGTTTGTAAAAAACAAACAAACAAACAAACAAACAAAAAAAACAACGACAACAACGTTTGGCCAGGGCTTCAAACATCAACATCTTTTGGTCACCAAACACTTTCCGTTTAATTTGGACGGGGCTTAACAGCTCTGTTCCATAACATTTAACTGTAGGGAAAACTAAGGGTCGACCTTACCTGAGCATATTCTCCCTCGTTGGTTGACGTCGTTTTTTTAACTTCGCCAGGTTTAGGTTCTTTGGTTCCCAATTGAAAAATAAAGGCAGACAGCAGACCTATTCCTACCAAAATTAGACTCACTACCTGCGAGTGAAAAACGATCATATCCAGTTTAATAAATTGTCGAGGCAGAAATTAGTTATATTTGACGAAATGTCTTTTTTACCGTAAAATCCATTGAGCTTTCTGCTGTAACTTGGTCACTGGTGTCCTGGCCAAAAACTGCCCAAGCCACAAGGTAAGTCACGATCCCGCTCAAGAATGAGAATGCAGTCCTTCGAAACACGAAAAGAACAATCAGCAAAGTTGGGTGATATGGCGGATTCTGCCCGCGAAATTTGAAGGCTTATAACTTTCTTTTGAATGGGTAAGCAAGCATCATCAATTGAAACCTTTGGCATTTTTGTTAAAACAGTTTTACTTACTTGATCATTCTTCTTTACTACACATGTTGCCACAACAAGCTATTTTTTTAAAAGGTATGTTTTTCTGAAATTTCCAACTTTGTTTAGTTTCTTTTGGATTCATCATAGTGTTTTTGTAGAGCCTGCATTTAAAGCTCGGTAAATTATCCTGTTTCTTTGTGTATGGAAAACTATGACAACTAAGATGACAGATTCAAGTTTTCCACCTACTGGAGAACGTCTAAAAATAACTTAAACGATTCATTCAACGATTTTGATTCAATTCATATATCATTCACAGTGGAAACTTTATTGGGCGACTGTTTTTTTTTTTATTGAAGTTTAACTGTAGTAGCCTTTATACTCTCCGAGCTATGGAGGTGTTCAAAGGATTAAAAGTAAGGGAATCACAAATTAAGGCTAATGAAAACAAAGGACAAAAAACAAACTTCCATGCGTTCAGCTCAACAGCTTCACCGTGATCTTTGGCGATGTCTGGAATGATTGACAGGTGTCCAACCTCCAAAGTGGTAATGGCAAAAGCCAAACAAGTGTTCAGCATCGCGACGTACAACATCAGTTGCCACTGCTCATCAATGCTTTGGCAAGGTAAACAAGAACTATAGTACAGCGGAATGACGATTGCTCCCACCACTGTTGCAATCAGATGCCAAGACTTCTTTCTTCCAAGCTTTCGAGACAGAAATGGGATGCTAATTCTGTCTGTCAAGAACGCACTGACTGGCATCATTGCAGCAACAATTAAGGCCCCATACAACATCAACCAACCAGCATTAGCTGCAGAAAGACGAAGAACTTTCATGAAAAACACCAAGCGGAAAGAGACGAGAAGCTGGCGTGTGAAGTCATTCAACACGTGACCCACTCCGCAAGAAAAGCGTTGGAATAGTGGTGTCTTAGACTCTGAGGCGTCTTCTGAATTTCGACAGAAAAATATCAACGCCACCATCTTGTGATCTGAAAATATAATTCATAAGAGATTAATGAGCTTAGCTCTTACAATGTTTATTTCCTTTTTTATTCATTCGCTGCTAAAGCCGTAAATTCGGCTTTCTGGATACTCGAAATCCTTTGATTTCGAGATTTCGACAGATTTAATCAGCTTCGCCAGAGACCTGGTAGGGACACTACAACAGCTTGCGCCAATTACTGTAGGCCCGTAACTGCAAACCCTCCCCCATAACCACATTCAAGTAGAGATAGACCACCACACCGGGGACTGCGTCCCCTACTCTTTTCGAACAGTGCGTGGATTCTTTAACGTCCCACAGAATCAGTTATGTAGAGCTGTGAGACGGGTCCTACGGTTTATCGTCCTCATCCGAGAAGACTATAAAGTCTAACCATTGTCATTACAAAGGCAGCACTTTCTCCTCAATTATTTAAAGGCCTTGAGTGTTGGTCTGGCCGGGGTTAGAACCCGCGTCCTCCCGCACGGTAGTCCGGTGCTCTACCACTGAGCTAACCGGTCGGCGGTCAACAGATCCTATCCAGAAAGCCGAATTTACGGCTTTAGCAGCGAATTTCTCGGAAATCATTGGAAGGATGAAGCTCATATCGGGCGAGGAGTTGAGGAATCTTCTCATCGATCAGGAACCGTCGTCAGTTAGGTGAGATTTGCAATAATTTGGCGTTAATTCTAGTTTGAAGTGGAAGAGGTCGGGGCTTTTAGGTGGCTACTTGCGTGCCTTGGAGCTTTCTTCTGTCATAGAAACCCAACGGTCGAGAGTGATTCAGACGATTCAGTAAAAGAGCGTTTTAAACGGCCCGGGGAGACAAACACTACTCCTCAGTGTGTTTCACTTGGTTTCACTTTATTGAGATTTCTAGCCCAAGATGCGATCAAAATTATATTATTCATTGTATTATTCGTAACCGCAATACATTTCTTTGTATTTCCGTAGTTTTCACATGTCAACACACTCATAGGGTGGTTCGCCTGTGGTTTTAGTTTTGCCAGCAACTGGTATCAATAGCATGTAGGGTCTCTCTCCTCCGTAGAGGCTCAAGGAGGTGAATCCACTTAGCAAGGTACACATGGGCGCAAAAAAGAAGTGAAGGGGCGAGAGAGGTAGATTCTTCCAGATACCAGGCCCAATATGGCCGTCATCCGGGGGAGGCATTTTTAAAAATGTCTATCCATGTCGGGTGGTGAGCGTACTTTTCCCGTGTCGTTAAAATGGCGGGTGGACGCGAATCCCCTTTCTTCGCTTGCATGATGTCGATGAATTGCTTACGAAAACGTACGTGAATGCTTGGAAATTGGGGAAAATTGGATGTCATCGACAATAATGTGTTGCAAAAAGACCTTTTATTTTGTCACGATGGGATGGAGCATCATTTTAGGATCCACTGCAGACACGAGCCGAGCGCCATGTGCAATGCAGCGAAAGCAGGGGAAGGATTTACTAAGGAAATTTCTAGCAGCTGAAATGATGTAATGACTCACTATGGTGTATGGAAAGTAATGTCTTCTTTTGCTCTCTCTCTGGAGTTCAACGAGTGAGCACGTGTTTTCAAACGCTCTTACAGGTTTGATTGAAATTCGTTTATTTAGCCACTGTTTTG
Organism: Pachyseris speciosa; assembly: GCA_016490735.1. Taxonomy (NCBI): domain Eukaryota; kingdom Metazoa; phylum Cnidaria; class Anthozoa; order Scleractinia; family Pachyseridae; genus Pachyseris; species Pachyseris speciosa. The sequence goes on from JAEMWC010000008.1 coordinate 1,383,971, forward strand.
ATATATTATGGCTTGTAAAGATTGCTTATCGTATACCGAGGAAGATAACAAAATCAGATGGTCAGACACTGAAGCTGAATTGAAGAATTTTGTCAAGACATTCATCAGCGTTGTCGACGGTTGGAACGACGGCAAGTGGGAAGACGATCCAAAGCACAACATGATGTCTTACAAAACATCTAAAATTGTTCTAAAATGGTACAGTTCGACCAAAACAATTTTAGTGCAAGGCAAAGAACATGCCGAACTAAAGTTGATGCTTTGTAATCTGGCAGAGGAAGACAGCGACGTCATTCCTGAAGACATTCGGAAAGAAGGTGACGAACAAGATGGCGACGCAAACTCCGAAGAGCGGGACGGAGAAGAAAACGTCATGATACACAGTAATGAAGACAATGGCAGGGTTAACAGTCAGAATGTCCAGCCTAACGATTCTTTTCAACCAGAGAATGAATTACCGTGCAAGTGCAATTGCAAATGCTCAGAAACAACACGAAGAATTGACAGTTTGGATAAACAACTCGAAGAACTGAAAGGTCTCCTACACAACTCGTCGCTCTTCTCTGATCCAAATTCAGTTGCAGCTCTTCTCAGTGAAAACGAGCGCTTAAAATCCGAAATTGTACAACTTCGAAACGATAATGCGAGCTTACTAACTGTCATCAAGTTAGACTGTCACCCAGCGAGGGTACCGTATAATTCTGAATAGAGGGGATTAGTTTCTAAAGAAACTGTGGTGCTGCGTCGGTGGGGAAGTGAGACACGAAAATTTGGTTTATCAACGGAGTTGATAATGTAAATTGACCACCGTACAGGGATTCGATTAGCTGACGTTTCGAGCGTTAGCCCTTCGTCGGAGCGAATCGAGGAATTGTGGGTTGTGTATGGTTTATATACAGAAAATGGAGCTACGCTATTGGTGGTAACATGGTAACGTGAAAAACAGGAATAAATTAATTGAATGAAAAGCGCTCGTTGATACCGTGGGGATTAAGAGTGCCAATTTGAAAGATCTCGAGCAAAAACTGATCTTTCAAATTGGCACTCTTAATCCCCACGGTATCAACGAGCGCTTTTCATTCAATTAATTTATTCCTGTTTTTCACGTTACCATGTTACCACCAATAGCGTAGCTCCATTTTCTGTATATAAACCATACACAACCCACAATTCCTCGATTCGCTCCGACGAAGGGCTAACGCTCGAAACGTCAGCTAATCGAATCCCTGTACGGTGGTCAATTTACATTATCAACTCCGTTGATAAACCAAATTTTCGTACCGTATAATTCTGATGGCCAAGATGAAGTTACAGAAGTTACCAACACAAACAGCCCAACTGGGACAATAAAAGACCAGAAAACTACCAGTAACAACAAACCGGGTAGTTCTAAGAACAAAGCGAATACGAAAAAAACGAAGATGACACCACAACTGAATTCTAGAACTCCAGCGGTAGCCGAGGGTGACGAACATCCAAGAAAGAAAAATGTTGTTGTCTTGGGCGATTCTGTTGTGAAGGGCATACAAGGAAGGAGGCTTTCTAGGACAAGAAATGCACCATTGGTGACAGTAAAATCGTTCCCTGCTGCGACAATAGAGGACACGAAGAGTTACTGCATACAAACGATAAGAGCTCAGCCCGATGAACTTATCTTGCACGTTGGAACAAACGATTTGCAAACGAACACGTCCCGCCAAGTCATTGACAATAATTATTGTCAACCTTGCGGATAATATTTCGCAAAACTGCACAAGCGAAGTGACGATCTCTTCGCTTTTAAAGCGTCTTGACAAGCCGAATCTCGATAGTAAACTGACGGAAATCAATTAACGGCTTGCGTAAATTCGCGGCCAAGAGGTGGAAAAGTGCCAAAGTTTATTAATCGAAAGAATCATTTTAACTCCAGTGGCCTACACCTTTCACACGAAGGTAATTCCCTGTTTGCTTCTAATTTAATTAAGCATTTTAATTCTAGTAATACTCATTGAAATGACAGCGAGGATTGTATTCCCTCTGACGTGCGTAAATATCTATCCTTAGTACCGCAAGCCAGGGGTTTTAAAATTGCGTCTTTGAATATTGCTAGTCTCCCTGCTCACATCGATGAGTTGAGACTCTTTATGGCTGATAAAAATCTGGATGTTTTAGCGATTAACGAAACAAGACTAAGTGATTCAATCGATAACTCTTGTATTCACATCCAAGGATACGACATAGTCAGAAGGGATAGAAATCGTAACGGTGGAGGAGTATGTCTCTATATTCGCTCTTCAATAAATTTCAAAACACGATCAAACCTCATGAGCGATATCTACGAGGCAATTGTTATTGAAATATTTAAACCAAATTCCCAGCCTTTTTCTATTGTTGCTGTTTATAGGCCCCTGGGAACCGAGGACGAATTCTTTTGCTATTTTGAAGATGTAATTAAATCTCTTGATTTTGAAAACAAAGAGATTATTGTTATTGGTGACATGAACTGTAATTATTTGGCTGAAAGTAGAAATTCTGAACTGATCCATTTAACTGAAATAAGTGAAGTTTACCAACTCACACAAATTATAGACAAACCAACTAGAATAACGGTAACTTCAAAATCGTTAATCGATTTAATTTTTACAAACCAAGAATCAAGAATTGTGTCTCATGGAGTGATTGACTGCGGACTCAGCGACCACTGCCTTGTATATGTTGTTCGGAAAATTGCAGTTCCTACCAACAATAGACATAAATATATTACCGCAAGGTCTTTCAAGAATTTCAACTCAAATCTCTTTATTCAAGAACTACAATCATTACCCTGGGGAGATTTTGAGTTTTTGGATTCGCCAGATGAAATGTGGGATGTTTGGAAACAACTTTTCCCCAAAGTTTTCCCCGTACATAAGAGAACAACTATCGACCGATCTCTGTTTTACCTGCTGTTGGAAAAGTGTTTGAAAGAATAGTATATGACCAACTGTATTCTTATCTTTCATTCCACAGTAACAGCACTGCTGGATGCAACGAATGAATGGTATTTCAACATTGACCAGGGTAACACAAACGTGGTGGTTTTTCTGGATCTGGCAAAAGCCTTCGATACTGTATCGCATGAGATTCTCTTGAGTAAACTTGAACTCTACGGGATTAGTGGACCGACTCTGGATTGGTTTAAATCCTATCTTTCTAACAGAGAGCAAGTTTGTGTGGTCCAGGGATACACATCCGAGCCTCGAATAATCAGTTGTGGTGTTCCAAAAGGATCCATCCTTGGACCTCTGTTATTCCTTATTTACATCAGTGATCTTCCTGCGTCTTTAAAATATACGACAGCTCGTATGTTTGCAGACGACACTAGCATCACAAATTCTCATAAATCTACGGCGCGCCTTCACCGGGAAGTTAATCATGATCTGAATAATTTACAAAATTGGCTATTAGCTAATCAGCTTAGCTTAAATGTTCTTTTAAAAAACGGAGTACATGTATTTTGCCTCTGATTATAACCTATCTAATCTTGGAATCTTCTCGATAGATCCCTTGAAAATTGGTGAGCAACCTTTAACCAGGGTTCAGTCCACTAAGTCCCTTGGGGTTGTATTTGATCAACGTCTAGTATGGGAGAAGCATGTTGACAGCCTTTGCAAACGTGCCTCTTCAGGACTAGCTGCGTTAAAACAGGCTCGTCAGTATGTTCCCCAAGACACACTTCTAACGATATACAAGGCGATTATTACACCCCTCTTTGATTACTGTGACGTAGTATGGTGTAATTTGAACAAAACTCTAACGGCGAGACTCCAAAAACTCCAAAATCGAGCGGCCAGAATTATAACCCGAAAAAGTTACGATGTAAGGTCCGCTGATATTAGAAAGGAATTAAGATGGGACGACCTGGAAACTATCATGAAAAAACATCTAGCAATTGTTATGTACAAAGTTGTAAATAACAAAGCTCCAGGTTATCTCATAAATCTTTTGGAAAAAAGCAACAGTGGTTATGCGCTGCGTACGTGAGAGTGAAAGTAGACTTATACTCCCCAAATTTAACAGTGAATTTGCTAAAAGCAGTACTTTTTCTTTTATTGGGGCAAAGATATGGAACAGCATCCCATATCATATCAGAACTGCTCCCACTCTCTCTGCTTTTAAAAAACAAATAAATAGCCTCGCTGTCATTTAAGTTCTGCATATATGTAGTATATCAATGTATAGTGTATTTTAACCAGTGAATAACTTGTATTACCTTTCACACGGCTTTTCTGTAAAGCAGTAGTTTTTCTTTTACTGATGTAAATTCCGTGGGTAACTAAAGTTCATTCATTCATTCATTCATTCATTCATTCATTCGTTCATTCATTCTTTCCGAAGTTACGAAGATTATGTTCAGAGCGTCTGAGGCGTAAACGAGCCGGTAGACAGCTTCTAGCTTCTGTCTGGAAAAGAATAATAATCTCCCCTTGGCCAGAGGCAAATTTTATGACGAATGTAGAGCACATAGATATACTTCATACTGCAAACATGAGAAAACACGCTCAGGCGGCCAGCTCTGCCTTGTGTTTAGTTTTTTGGTGAATTTATATTATTTTCTGCTTGATAAAGAACTATTTACCGAAATGGACCAAATTAACTGGATACTAACTTCCCCACGTTGACATATTATGCTTTAATAAAGAAAAAGTTTAGAACGTTTACCCCTACTTTAATATTGCTATATATTTTTTTTGTTTTAACAAAGTTAGAACGTTTAAAATCCCTTGTTAGATGACGTTTGATCAACTATTTTTTTGTTGACTGAATGTTTTCCGCTCTATCAAAGATTTTGGCCGACTTTTATCAATGTTAAACACGTTTAGCCACGGTTCTAGTAGGCTCGATTTCCGCCGCTCACTCGGGTCCGGGCTTTCCTCCCCGAGAGAGAACGGCTGGACGCGTGACCCGGCGACCTTGTCTGTAATTTATGCGTCTCAGATGTCACCGGATGTGAAATCAGACTCCAAATGTTCCTTATTTAAGCCATGTCCTCAGTGGAAATATCAGCAATACAAGCATAAGCATAAGAAGAACGCAAGGTTTTGATATTCTTATGCTTATGTTTATGCTTATGTCACGGCTGTCCTCACCGGCGCATAAGCTTATGCTAATGCTTGCGTCGCTAGTGAGGACCAGGCACTTATTTCGCGCGCAAATACGCAATGTTGTAATGGATGGCGAATGTGCAAGTGAGGATACGCCCAAAAAATTTCAAACGAATACTGGATGCGTATTCTGTGGCTGTGAGCTTCCTGACTCTAGGAATAAAACTAGATTAAATGAAAAAGTGTCTGATTTACGAAACAGAATTTACAACATAATGGATGTTCCTCTTTCGAGTGTAAACATGGACAGTTACCATCTGCAACGAGTGCTGTTATCGAGATGTTAAGCGCCTTGAAAAGATCCGAGAGGAGATTAAAATTCTCCAGCATTTATTGTAAGAAAAGTTTACAGCAAATAACCGGCCGAAGCGAGGCGTTCCTACAGACTCGTCAATCTCGCCAAGTGTTGCTGCGCCGTTGAAATCTCTTCGCCATGTAACGGATGAAGGAAGGAAAAAGGCCGCAAAAAGCTTGTCATTTGGAGAGATTCGACCCAAACCAAGTCCCATGCCTGTTCAGTTACCAATAGTTTGGCCCATTGGTCCCGTCCAAGATGCGCCTTTGGTGAAGGAAACGCCAGGAGTCCACTGCTAGGGAGATATTTGTGAAGTACAGGTAAGCGCTAATTAAATTTATTTGTTTACAATTTATTTGACAGAACGTGCACGTTATCCTTCTTCCCTGTTCGGCTCAAATAAAATTATAAAAATGTTCTTTATTTCAGGCAATTGTGACTTATAAATCAGGGAGTAAATCGGAGTGTTATCAAAGGATCTCCATCGGCTCGGTAGAGCTTTGGTGCGAGGAAGCAGTTATAAGTCGATCGCGGACGCAGTTATGGATAGTGCTGAACTCAAAAAAGCCATCGAGGACCGAATTTGTTCTGATGTCAACAACAAATGCAAACAAATTTGCGCGAAGAACGGCCCTTCGCTGTTAAGAGGTGCAACAAAGGACGGCGGACAATCTATTTTTGTGTAAGCGTCACTGCTTAGCATAGCACGCCATCGTTTTGTTGAGGAATACGCCTCTGCTGAGCCATACACGACCTGAAATTCCCCGCGTTCTACCAGTTGCTTAGCCTCATCTCTCTTCAGTTCATCCCCGATGAACTCGCACTGATTCCAAGAGACTTAAGGTACCGTACTTGGTCTTGCATAAGGGAAGCCAGAGGAGAAATCACAATTACGATTGACTTCGCATTGGTTAGCAAAGGACTGTGTCGAAACACATCGGAGCGGACTGAAAAATCCGGGACTTTCCCGACCCAGTTAGTTGAATAACAAAGACATCTCGGCCACTAATCAACTTTTCCAGTGCCTCTCGCTGTAAATCGTTTAAATTCTCAATGTTAAATGTCGTCAAAACTCGCTCGTAAGCTACACACATCCTTTCCACGTTGTCCGCCATTTTCCACAACTCTGTTCTGATATGATAATTTATGCGACAACATTGCCAGACGAGAATCTGCAGGCGGTAAGCTCATTGGCTGAAACCAACAATGGTTAACCGACGCGTCCAGCCGCTCTCTCGGGGAGGAAAGCCCGGACCCGAGTGAGCGGCGGAAATCGAGCCTACGGTTCTAGCATTTGTTATTTTTCTGTGTTTCGCTCTTACCTATTGTCTGATGTCACGTTTTTAGGTGACTCCTATTTCGCACCTTGTCCCCATGATTGCGTGGGAGGCAAACATTCGATAAAATTGTGAATTTGGTCTGTGGTACATCAAAGCCTCACTGGCAGGTTTTAGAGTAATTATACGAAAATTTGGTTTATCAATGGAGTTGATAAAAATATTGACCACCGTACAGGGATTCGATTAGCTGACGTTTCAAGCGTTAGCCCTTCGTTAGCCCGTTGTGTTATTATATGCTAAGAGCTGCAGCGCATCGTCTTCTTTGGGCGTGCACGTGTTTGTTTACGGTTCGGTAACAACACAAATTAAGTTTGGAAAGCGAAGTACGTAAGAAATGTTATCTTTGTAATTATCTCAAGATCGCCTTCCGCTACCTTGAGAATAACCTAGCTCCCACTCAGTCGTGGGGAGGAAGTGCCAAATACGAGTCTCCAAAAAACGTGAGGTCAGACTAGACTATAGCCTAGAGAGAAACACATCAAAAATAACAATGTTAGACACGTGGCTAATCGGCCAAAATCTTTGATAGAGGGGAAAATATTCATTCAACAAAAAGAAGTGTTGATCAAACGTCATCAAACATCAGGAGTGCTAAACTAACTTTCTAACTTTGTTGAACTAACATAATCGGTATGGCAATATGATTGAAGGTGTAGCCGGGCTTCAGGCAAATGCCTAATCTAACAACAGCGCGATTTAAAAGCAAAACACAAACATCCACTTTGCATCGAGCTTCACAATGGGCCTCAAAAGGTTGCCGTTCCTACGCAAATAAAATTTACGAAGGCAACGAACACACATGTAAAGTGGCGGTTCTGGTGCAGTTTGCACTCGCAACAGAACATTAACCAAATCTCCTCGTCGCGCCGCTCCTCGTCGATTTGGTTAATGTTTTGTTACTCGTGCAAACAGCAGCCAGAACCGCCACTTTACATGTGTGTGTATCTTTACAGGCAATCCACCCAAAAACACTTCCTGTATATACCCAGGAACCAAACAGACCCGCTGCATTTGCACCACACACACACCCCATTTAAAGAAGCGCGCGTAGAGGGTACACAGAGGATGGCAGCAGCACGCGTTGGGGAAGAGGTCCTCAACGAGTATTACGGCGAAGCCGCCCCAGCGGGGGGAAACATCGGCCCACCTGCCCAAGCCGCCGTATGATGAGTTTAAAGTTTCACAAACCAATTTTAATGATTGGTTGAATGTTTTCAGGATGAGCGTTGATCCTGAAAACCCATAGGCAGAGTATTATTAACTTCTTTTATTATTAACTTCGCGACAAAGCTTTTGATGTTATAAAAGGCGAAATTGATAAACTTGGAAGCATTAAAGCACAGTTTGGTATGGAGGTTTATTTTACAAGAGAAAGGCGAAATAAAAATGGGGAAATGGAAGAAGAAAATCAAAGACATTACTTTCAAGATGAACCGGCTGTATTTACAAAAGCAAACCTTAACCAACAATTTGATTTAAGATTTGACGAATTTATCGACCATATAAACGGGGAAATAGACAATTGGTCACAGCGAGGATCAGGATGGGCTATCAAAAGAATTTCAATTGCCTATGTTAATGTTGCAAGATATCAACCTTTGAAAGGCGGCACTTACATTCCGACACCCAAAAATTAGCCAGCAAAAAGGCGATTATTAACGTGCAAAACAGAGACAATGAATGTCTTAAATGGGCCTTAAATGCTGCTAGGTTTCCAGTAAAACAAAACGCAGAAAGACCCAGCAAGTATCCAAGAGAAGACGGAAGTAACTGGGATGGTATCGACTTTCCCACACCTTTGAAACAACTTTGTATATTTGAAAAACAAAACCCCGCCCTTGCACTAAACGTATTTGGCTGGAGAAAAGACCATGTTACTTCTCTTAGAATAAGCACAAAAGACGAAAGTGTTCCAAGAATTAACTTGATGCTTCTTCATGAAGATGAAAGAACACACTACTTTTTAATTTGTGACGAGATTGTCATCTCTGCTTTATGACCAAACAAAACATGAACACAAAAAACACTTGTGCGTAATGTGCGTTATTGGGTTCACAACAGAAAAGATTCTCGCGGACCACCAGAAACACTGTAATGGTGTGAACGTTACACCAGCAAGAATTGAAATGCCTGAAAAAGGTAAAAAAACATTGAAGTTTCAAAATTTTGAGAAACAAATGAAAGCACCATTTATTATTTACGCCGACTTCGAAGCTTTGATCGAAAAAATCCCAGAAGACCAACGCGAAAGAACGGCTTGCACAGAAAAAACAAACAAACACCAAGCCTGTGGGTTCGCATTAACATGTGTAAGAAGCGATGGGCAAAGCTGTCAAGAAGTGAAAGACAGGCAGGGATGTGATGGAGACAGAGACGCAGTGGAGGAGTTTCTCAACAGAATTCTCGGTTTGGAAAAGAAATTACGCGAAAGCTTGGAAAAACCGGCGCCACTCAAAATGACACACCCAATGACTGGTAAAAATTCAACACAGCCAAGAACTGCCACATCTGTAACAAAGATCTTGTGAAAAAAGAATCTCTGAACTCAATGCCAGTGTGGGACAACAACACAGGCAAGTACTGCGGGCAAAGCCACAGAGGCTGCTTTTACAAAGCTTTGAAAGAAATTGTGTTCGTTGGGCCCAAAGCACAAAGAAAACCAAAGACGGCATCGACAAATGGATTGAGAAAAACCAAGAAGAATTTCTTTTCTGCTGAGAACCACTGCTTTGCAAAGACTTCAGAGACGCTGTGAAAGATCATTGCCACATTACAGGCAGATTCCGCGGCGTCGCTCACGACGCGTGCAACGAAAAACTGCGCATAAACCCCAAAACCATTCCCATTCCTGTTGTGTTTCGCAACCAGAAAGGCTACGACGCACACCACCTGATGCAGGCAATGTCGAAAGTGGAAGGAGCTGGGCAGCTGAACTGCATTGCCAAAAACATGGAGAAATGCATCTCATTCTCTTTGGGAAACTTGCGTTTCATTGACAGCAATGCATTTCTGCTGTCCAGCCTCGATGCACTTGTTAAAGCCACTTCTAAAGAGGCGCTGAAAATAACAAAAAGACTTAGCCCCGAAGCAGGAAAACTTGATCTGCTGTGAAAAAAAAAAGGCATCTACCCCTACGAGTACATGGATTCGTGGGAAAGATTTGGGGAAACGAGCCTACCAGCCAAATAACTTTCCTTTAGCAGCCTTTCCGGCGAGCACATCTCAGATGACGATTACCAACACGCACACAAGGTTTGGGAAACATTCAAATGCAAAACCCTCGGCGACTACCACGACCTTTATGTGAAAACAGACGTTGCACTTCTGGCAGATGTATTCGGAAATTTTCGTGATCTCTGCCAAAAACAGTATGGATTGGATCCAGCACACTATTTTTTTTTTACACATCCCCCGGCCTGTCGTGGGACGCGCTTCTGAAAAAGACAGGTGTTGAGGCCTAAAGGCCTAAAGCACGTTCGCAAAAGATTCTACAAACTGATGAACCACTCTGTTTTCGGCACAGATTTGAAACTGGTGCGCCCCCATGAGACAACCAAGCTCAGGAAACTTATTGCAAACCCCCTTTACTCACGACACGAGTTCTTTGCAAACGATCTTGCAGGAATAAGCATGCACAAAAGCAAACTCTGTCTTAACAAACCTGTTTACACTGGTGCGACAATTTTGGAAAACAGTAAACTGCTGATGTGTGATTTTTACTACAATATCTTGAAAAAGCAGTACGGGCAGAAATGCGAGCTTCTGTACACAGACATGGACAGCTTCCTGCTCGAAATCGAAACAGAGGACATTTACAAAGACATGGGTCCCGAAGGCTGCCTTGGCCAGCATCTGTTCGACACAAGCGACTACCCGAAAGACCACCCGCTGCATTCAGAAACCAACAAAAAGGTTTTGGGCAAAATGACAGACGAGTGTGCAGGGACCCCGATCGCTGAGTGTGTGTGTCTGCGGCCAAAGATGTACTCCATCATCAGAGCCGACGAAAAACACATGAAAAGGGCCAAAGGCGTGAAAAAGAACGTGGTCAGAAAGGAAATCCTGCACGAACAGTAAAAAGAAACTCTCTTTGTCAAGAAGCAGCTGTCACACGGAATGAACATTCTTCGGAGCGAAGGGCACCACATCTTTGGCATGAACGTTAACAAGAGTTCTCTTTCTCCGTTTGATTCGAAAAGATGGATAGAACAGGGCGGAGTCAACACAAAAGCCTTCGGGTACAGTAGTACGCCGACTGATGCAGAAATGGATGGAATTGTGGATTTCCTTAATTGGGTTTTGGGGACTTGATGGCAACACTTTCCATTTGAAAGTTTGTGTGGTACAGTACATCATGTCATTGCTTGCAGGTCTGATTCAAACGGCATATCCATCAATGGATCCAAGCCAGCAAAAAAGGCTGGTTGATGAATTTGATTGTTTAGACCAAAAAGAGATTGATTCTTTGGTCAAACTTGTATCTCCAAATTTTGCTGTTCCAAAAAATGAAAAGGAAAGAGATGAGCTATTTGAAGAATACATTAAACCAGTTTTTGATGCTAATCCGGGCCAAAAAAAAAAATCATTGCCATGACTGATAAAATGGAAAAAGAAACCGGCAAAAGCAGTTTAAATTGCTTTCTAGATGTATTCATGAAAGATCCATCTATCGGAGAAGAAGTTACGGACAATTTTGAATCTTACTACTCAATGATTAACGAAATGGAAGTTATTAATGCGATGTTTGTTAAGTCCTCGAAGCTGTCTGATGAGGCCTCGGTGCTGATTAATAAGGCCACAGGGCTGATAAATGAAGACCCGGAGCTAATAGATGAGGGCAGGGCGCTGATAGATGAGGCCAGGGCGCTGATAGATAAGGCCTCGGCGATGAAAGATAAGACCTCGGTGCTGAAAGATGAGGCCTTGGCACTGTTACATAAGACCAACGGGGGTAGCTCAGTGTTTGGCGGGACAACCAACAACTCTTCGCGCACGAAACTGCGTTTGGGCCCGTCGTGCAAATAGTACAAAACAGGCATGTCTGGTTTCAGGACAGTTCTTTCCATTTTGAAGACTTTCAAAGACCAGACAGAATCTGTGGCTCTTTTTTTTTGCCACCCTTCAGCTCGCCCGGTTGGTAAAGATAGCGGACATTGACAAGAGGGGATAGCTGCTTTTCTCGCTTTCCACAGGTCTTTGATATGTAGGTGAAGGCTTGGAAACAACCGCCTTTTCTTTGATTGCAACCGCCGGCTTCTTCCCAGTCAGGCTTGTTTCCTCGTTGTTCAAAGACACAACAGCCTCTGGAAGCCGTTTCACCCATGCAACAGAACGCTGGCCTTCCTTCAAACACATTTCCACAGCATACTGGTAACCAAACAGGCGCTCAGCCAGGGTTCGGTTGAAACGCTCGACAATGGTCTGGTCGTGGTGAATTTCAGGTTGCCTGCGCCGGATATACGTTTTGTGGTTTTCCATTTCTTTAGTGACAGCACCCATAAATTCACGCCCAGGATCCACCTGCAGCATTTCCGGCCATTTCTGAGGCGAGCGTTTGTAAATTTTGTGAAACGCCTCGGCTACCTCGTCAGAGTTTTTTGAGGTCAAAGGTTCAGCCTCTTTGTATCTGCTGGCAACGTCGACAAGTGCTAGAGCATACTTGTACACTTTGCGCCCGCGGGGAAGTTTGTCATGCGGCAAAAAAAGAAGGTCAGTTTGGTGCACCTTGTTGGTAGTGAAAACATCGAACTTCGCCCGAGGAATGCGGCGCGGCGCCGGAAGATAGATCTGCCAAATTGCCTGCTTGATCAGCCACTTTTTTGCGTCATCTTCAGATACTTTTGCAGCTTCAGCCAGTTTTTTAATCGCGGCGAGGCCTTTCCAATAGCCTCCGGGGCTGTAATAAACCTTTTCAAGTTTGGCGTCCATATTTCAACACGCGATGAAAAATTCAAATGAGGTTTTAATTTACCCACACCCCATCAAGAAACATTTCTGGAAAGTCAAACTGAGGACTTTCAAACAATTATTTCAGCTCTTCTTTTCTTTTGTAGTAGGGCCTGACTGCTTTAATCAATTTAAATACAATAGATGGATCTTTATAAAGTAAATTAAGGAAACACTCCACATCATCTTTGCCGGTTTCTTTAGACATTTCTTTGGCCATGTGTTCAGTTTCTTCCTTTAGCTCAGGATTTTGATTCAAAGCCTGGAAGAAAACTTTATCAAAATATTTTTCCCCACAATTTTCAGAAAAACCCATATTAGGAAAGGCTTTCTCAACCAAATTTTGAATATCTTTTTTGTTTAAAACATCGATGCCATCGAGAATATTTTTTCTATCCTTTTCACATAATTCCGGGTACGCCCGTTCAATTATGCAAGCAAGCACCGACATCATACAACATGGCACCCACTCTTTAATAGGCGGACATCAAAGGAAACGAAAGGCAGCATAGCTCAAAGCGAGAGTCCCGGCACCCAAAAAAACAAGCTCGCCCTTTTTTGCTGCTCGCTCGGCTGGTAGAAATCGGAAAACTTTGGCTCTTTCAGAGGAGTCAGAACTCTGTTAGGGTGTGCTTGGTTGTAAAGTTTGAAAGCGTAGTCGGTGTTGGTGAAGTTCTACTTGGCCTGCGCTTTGATTTGCGCGTTTGTCTGGATCCAGTCAAGGACCTGGTGCGCTGGCGGTTGTATTTCGCGTAAGCCGCCTGGTAATCCTCGAGTGCCTTATCGAGACGCTTTTTTTCGTCAAGCGCGGCGTCGTCGCCGCCGCCAAGCTCCTTCGCGAGATAATTGCCACCGATGAATGTTGCAGCATTGAGGACAGCGCCGCCAACCATTATAGCAATGGTTGCCACGTGTATATATCAGGTCCTATTTTTTAAATCAAACGTTGTCGGGAAGGATTTTCTCATCAATGAGAAATCTTTTGATAGCAATGCCGGCCGCAGCGGTGGCAGTTAATTTAAAATAGTTCGAAAAACTTTTGCTGGGGTCATCTATAAAATCTTCTTTCAAGATCATCTTTTTTGCTACCCAACCGATACCGGTGATGAATCTGGTAAGAACCGCCGCATCCATGACCGTTACGTTGTGACAAGCTTGTTCTCCGTCTTGGCTGTCATGCCAACATAAAAAATCCTGAAAGTTTAAATTAAATTTTTTTATAGCATCAATCTTTCTTTAACTCATCCTCACATTTTTTGCCATCATTAACTTCATTAACCTCTTCGTCAACATGACTTTCCTGTTTATCCTCAACCCCGTTGTGAAAGCCCTCAAGAAAAGCCATTTCTCTTTTTTCCAACAAAAAAACCATCCCAAGAACCACTACAAACCCAACAACCATGCTGGTTAAAAACGGATGGTTCTGAATGCATTTGAAACACATTGCTATATACCTGCTTGCAAAATCTTCAAAAAGAAATTAATCCATGCGCCTGATCCCCCCTTTCCTCTGCGGCGCAGGAGCCGGCTAGCTTGGAACAGGGGCGCTTTCCTTACTTTTTGGAGCCGAAGACTTACTTTCTTGCATCGCTTCACGCTGATAATAAAGGGCGGCCGCCCCAACAATAAGACTACCCAAGGCCAGAACGGTACCGAAAGAAAATGATTTTTCATCCTTGGAATCATCACTCGCATCTTCCTGCCCTGGGGTGGGGAAGCAGCAGCAACAGCTTCCTTTTCTCTATATTTTGCAATTATGGCCCTGGAATCTTCCAATTCCTTTTTCTGTGCTTCTCGAGCCTGCCGCGTTTTTTTCAGTCGACGCCCTAGCCGCAGCCTGCCGCTTGGGTGTTTTTTTTTTTTTGCGTTGTGTGGTTGGGGCAGTTGAAGTAAGTTGTTCATTGGATGGTTGCGGTACCGGTGTTTCGACAGCCGGGGCTTCAGGTTGCGCTTCCGACATTGCAAAGATATTATACAGTAGAAAAGTTCAAATTAGCCAGCAAAATTTGTCAGTTGTTGCTTAGTAATTGTCAGCAATTATTCAGCAGTTGCTGAGGATTTCTCAGGAATTTGTTCAGCAATCGTCACTGGCTCGTGCTGCACATTCTTTTGGCTGGTAAAATCAATGTGTTTTGCCTTGATTAGTGCCGCATTGGCAACAGCAAGCCACTTGCCGAAATTCAAAACAAGGTTGCCGGTCAAGCTGGAGAGCTCTTTCTTGATTAGGTAGTCTTCTCTGAGTTCTTTTTGATAAGCTTTGACGTCGTCAATGTCGACTGCCGTTCCGACCGCTTGGTCGCAAGAAAAATGAAGCTGTCGATCAAGCTATCGGTTGTCTTCGAGCCCACGTAAGCTTCGTACCTTTTGGCATACTTCTTAACCTCTTTGTCGGTGAGGCGCTTCACCTGCTCTTGCGTCAGCTGCACGCCGATGGCCTCCTTGGAATGGAAAACCGCTATTTGGTTGCATTCCAAGTGCCTGTTTCATTGCTTGAGGCCAATATTTTTTGTCTGAACCGAAAACGCTTTTCCAATAATTTGGGTCGGCTTTGAACATAATGTCCGCTGTTGCCTTGTGGTCTTCGGCAAAGTTGGTTTCTGCGGTGAATTTACTCTTGTCGGCATAGGGGATTTCCACAAAAACTCGGCCCAAGCCTTATCTTTTGCATTTTTTGAAATTTGGCGGGCCTGCGGTGTTTGGATCCATTGCAAAAAATTTGCCATCTTATGAAAGGGGTAATATTTTCAATTGAATAAAGGAAGAGGTTCGTGAGGAGTTCAGAAAAAAGCTCGCGGTGAGCGCAGCTTTGAACTAAAATTTGAACGGAAAAAAAGTGAAATTCTATATAAGTTTTCTAAAAACGTAAATTGAATAAATGACTAATGGTTACATTATGTAGGGCAAAATGATTGCTCTGTTTCATGCTACTGTATGTTTTTTACTTGTGCTTTCAACGCCTGTTTGGCAAAGGGAAGTAAGAAAAATTGCCTTTGAATTTGTTGAAGCGATGAAATATGCGGAAAAAAGCAAAGATGGCGGATCTTTGCATAATTGTTTACATTCCTGAAGGCTAACATTCCTTTGGGCATGAAAAACGTTAAGCCTTCAGGAATGTGCATTGAAACAAAGCTATGATGTAATTTAATGACTCATTCTAAAGGAAAACCCCCCAAACAAAGGTTCCTGTCTCATATGCTAATTCTTCGAGTAGCGTGTCAGACGTATTACTGTACGGGTCCGCAAATGATCCCAGGACCGCAAATGATCCCCAAATTGGACCGCAAATGATCCCGGACCGCAAATGGTCCCCGTATTGCACCATGTTGGACCGCAAATGATCCCGAACAAAAAATAACGAATGGCATGGATGGTGAAATGGTATGGATATGGAATTGGCATGAATTGCGATTATTTTAATCAAAGCCTTAAATCATGGCTCACAACTATCATCATCTGATTAATTTTAAAAAGGTAAACGTGGTCACACAATCTGTGCAACTGATGTGATGCGGTCAATCAGTGTTATCACACCAGGATCCAAACCTATCTTGTTTTTCCTTCCGTATTTAGAGATCTTTGTGTTTGTTCTTATCTTTAGTAACTCCAAGAACGTTCACAAATGATACCAATGAAATAAGAACAAGACAGTTTAGCCATATTTTCCGAACGCGTGGGAGTCACAGCTCACACGACGGTGACAAGTTTCGGATGATCTTTGACCCCTGCTCCGATTTCAACCACATCACCGCGTTACTCACCTGCCACAGGCCAGTCGGCTGATCCCATGAATGTGAGAAAGAAACACTTCTAGTATTCTGGGTACAATTTTAAATGAGAGTGCTCAGTGAACAAAAGACTTTTATTTCAAAAGATAGCGAAATCAACTGCGGAATTTTTCAGTTATTTCTTTACGGGTATGTGTGTATTTTAATTCTCCGTTGTATTTGTGATTATACAATTGAATTATACTGGCCTGGGACCAGACTCCGCAGTGGTGTTAAGGAGCGAAAAGAAGGAATGTGGCCAAAAAAAAAAAATCTGCGAGCGAAGCGAGCCGAGCGGGGGACTGGCGGCTCGTTTCGCTTGCTGATTTTTTTCGCCACGATCCTTCTTTTCGCTCCTTTAAAATCCCACTGCAGAGCCTGTTTCCAGGCTAATTTATACATGCTCGATTTACACTGAAATCGGGCACGTGCACCGAAGCGTTGATCATATAGCCGACAGAAATGAAATCTGATTAAGCATGTTCTCGAACGTCCTGGGATGTACAACACAATAAACAGAAGACTTGAAGCGAAACTCGAAGTCCACGATCACAACAAGTGTCTTTACAAAATCAATTACTGTACTATGCAGCCGGCGTCCTGAAATCAACAAACAGACAGAACGTCACGCAAGATCACAGATTTTCCACTTAAAACGAAAAAAAAAAAGCACTATGGAATAATTCTCATAAAATGAAAAACGTGTTTTTTGTGTGTCATTTTTATATCAATCCATGCCATTCCTTATTTTTTGCTCGGGATCATTTATGGTCCAATATGGGGATCATTTGCGGTCTATTTCGGGGATCATTTGCGGTCTATTTTGGGGATCATTTGCGGTCCGGGATCATTTGCGGTCCTGGGATCATTTGCGGACCCGTACATTACAGTATTTTTTTAATTAAACATGCAAAAAACTTTAAAAGATATAATGGAGGATCTTTACTATGTAAAGGAAAGCAAGAAAACCCCCAATGCAGCGGGTCTGTTTGGTTCCTGGGTATATACAGGAAGGGTTTTTGGGTGGATGGCCTGTAAAGATACACACACATGTAAAGTGGCGATTCTGGCTGCTGTTTGCACGAGCAACAGAATATTAACCAAATCGACGAGGAGCGGGAGCGAGATTTGGTTAATGTTCCGTTGCGAGTGCAAACTGCACCAGAACCGCCACTTTACATGTGTGTAACGATTTTCAACAATTGGACACGTGCCACGTTTACGCTTCGGTAGCGCTCCTAGGTTGGAAAGCGAAGAATGTAAGGAAACAAACAGCAAGGATGGGTTCTGCATTAACAGGGAAGTCTGGTTGAATTTTTGGAAAAATAGGGTGAATTCAGAGTGAAAGATAGAAGGGTAGAAATCAATACACACAAAATCGTGTTTGTCCGCTAACGGGATCAGGGGCACCTTGTTAGATGACACATTTTCCTTATCCCTGACTACTACTTCTAACATTGTTATACAACATTAATTTTCTTCGTTCAACAAAGTTAGAACATTTAGCACACCCAGCATCAAAGTTGGTGAAGCTGATGTCGCACCTATGTTGTCAAGGCAAGGTATCTGGGAGTTTGGTTCGACTCCCACACGGACATGTCTACTCATATAATTATCCTAGACCAGCGGCAGCGCATTCTACTATCTTCACAACATTCGTTCCATTAGGCAATGCCTCTCAAGGGAGCATACTGAACAGCTAATTCAGGGAGCAGGGATGGCGCAGTGGTGAGAGCACTCGCCTTCCACCAATGCGGCCCGGGTTCGATTCCCGGACTCGACGTCATATGTGGGTTGAGTTTGTTATTGGTTCTCTTCTCTGCTCCGAGAGGTTTTTCTCCGGGTTCTCCGGTTTCCCCCTCTCTAAAAAAAAAACCAACATTTCCAAATTCCAATTTCATCTGCTTGTAAAGCACATTTGATCATATACACATGGAAAATGCGCCATATAAGTTCTAAATTATTATTATCAAAATTATCAAAATTATTAATAATATGTAAACGCTGAGGTAAACGCTGAGATAATAGGTTTCTGGCCTGTTCACGAATCTCAGTTTCGATATCATGCAACGATTAAATAACTCAGTCTTTAAACTTCAGTATGCAATGCTATCTGTCTCTATGCTGCACCCTTCAGTCGAAACAAACATCCAATTTGCAAGGATGAAAGATTAAGTCTTAAATCGTTATGTGCATCGACAGTATTTCTCCCAGGATTCGAATTATTCGTTTGACAAGTAAACACTCTATTGACGTCATTGTTACTATTTCCTCAGCTCGTGTTTTTTCCCTCTAACTCTTTACTCTTAAATCTTAAATTTAAGGGCGTTTGATCAAAATTATCAACCCAAATCTATTTTGCTTGACTTTTTGAATTCAGACGCAGATAAACTGACAACTTAAGAGTAGGCAATATGTCTCAATAAAATCATTATTGACAGCAACAGTAATGACTTACTATGGTCTGTGGAAGGTAAGGTCTTCTTTAAGGCTCGCAGTCTTTCGGAAGCTAAGAAGATTGTGTTAAGAGCGTCTGAGGCGTAAACGAGCTGGTGGACAGCTTATATACAGTTGTGCACCATGTGATAAGGTTCACTGACTCTCCCCTTGGCCAAAGGCAAATTTTATGAGGTATGTACAGCATATAGATATACTTCATACTGCAAACGTGCAGAGAAAGCACGCTCAGAGGGCCAGCTTTGCTTTATGTTTAATTTTTATTATTTTCTGCTTGATAAAGAACTATTTACCGAAATGGACCAAATTAACTGGATGCTGACTTCCCCAAGTTGACATATCACGCTTTAATAAAGAAAAAGTTTAGAAAGTTTACCCCTTTACTACTACTACTACTACCACCACCACCACCACCACCACCACCACCACCACCACCACCACCACTACTACTACTACTACTACTACTACTACTACTACTACTACTACTACTACTACTACTACTACTACTACTACTACTACTACTACTACTACTACTACTACTACTACTGTTATATTTTGATTTTGTTTCAACAAAGTTAGAACATTTAAGAACCCATGTTAGATGACGTTTGATCAACACTTCTTTTTGTTGAATGAATGTTTTCCTCCCTATCAAAGATTTTGGCCGACTTTTATCAATGTTCAACACGTTTAGCCACGGGTCTAGCATTGTTATTTTTCTGTGTTTCGCTCTTAGCTATTGTCTGATCACGTTTTTAGGAGGAATTCTATTAGGCACCTCGTCCCCATGAATGCGGTGTGGGAGGCTATTTTCAAGGAAGCCGTAGCCTATCTACCGTACCTTTTCTTGCAGTTTTCAATCGATCAATCAATCGATCAATCTTTATTTCACTTTCACCCAAAAATTATAACTTAATAGCAAATAGAATCTTAGGGAACGGTGTAAAATGAGAGGAGTCCAAAGAAAGCATATCTTGTAATAATATGGACCCCACCTAGTGATATACAAATGTTAAAGGCTTACCAGATTTTACACAAAACAAAACAAAACAAATACATTCGACATAATAATTATGCATGCAAAATGAGATAAAGTTTTGTAACAAAACGTAGACGTGAACTGAACTAGAAACACGTGTTTAATCGTAGATATTCGTTTCCTTCGTTTATTTGTTTCGCTTTTCGAGTTGTGTTCACCAGGCATGAACGAAGGGTAGAAATGAATACACACATAATACAGTTAGTCCGCTAACGAGATCAGGGGCACCTTGTTGTGGTGGCGCATTGTGAGCTCTTTGTCTACTCTAATTATTCACTTTAAATTTTAATTTACAACCCTTATCAAATCCAATATTTTCTAATTTTCCATAGTCTTCCACATTCCTTCGTCCCCACTTTTATTCCTTCAAAACATTCCAAAAATCATCAAAAATTTCTCAAATATTGACTGTGCCAAGGACTATGACCTAATGGAGCCATTTTTTTTTTCATTAAAAGAAATCTAAAAAAGTGCCGAAATAAAAGAAATTAAGGCATTTGATTAGACTGCATGCCCCTTTAAGCCTCATTGTTATCCTTGTAATTATCTCAAGAGTTTTCGTGATTCGTTC
The DNA here is from genome assembly GCA_016490735.1 of Pachyseris speciosa. Taxonomy (NCBI): domain Eukaryota; kingdom Metazoa; phylum Cnidaria; class Anthozoa; order Scleractinia; family Pachyseridae; genus Pachyseris; species Pachyseris speciosa. The sequence goes on from JAEMWC010000008.1 coordinate 1,404,506, forward strand.
ATGATCATTCGTCATCGAATTGCCATTTAAATAGTACTGTCATGCGTGCATGGCATGTTTATCTCAGTTCAACGTGGCAGCAAATTGGTTTGATTTGCACTCATGCGTCTTGAGTTCACCGTGTTCGGTCATACTCTGCTAGTTATCTCGCTTTATAAATCCGCAAATGAATCACTCGAAAAAAGGAGTATGAAAAAAAAAAGTACAATTTGGGAATTGAGTTTTATTCGAAATCTTTTCCTTTATTAAAACGTGACTTTTCTACATGATCGAGTCAGTGTCTTCTTTTTATTTATTAAAACGTGACTTTTCTACATGAGCGAGTCAGTATTCTCTTTTTTCTTTATTAAAACGTGACTTTTCTACTTGAGCGAGTCAGTCTTCTGTTTTTCTTTGTCAAAACGTGACTTTTCTGCATGAACGAATCAGTGTCCTCTTTTCTTTATTAAAAGGTGACCTTGCTACATGAGCGAGTCAGCATTCGGCTAATTTTGTCCACTTTAAAAAATAATTCTACAAGGAACAGAAAATAAATTCACCAAAAAACAAGCGGCAGAAAACTGGTTTGGGAGTTTATTTGCGATTTGGGAATTGAATCAAATTCTAAATCTTTTTGTTTATTAAAACGCGACTTTTCTACATGATCGAGTCAGGTACCCCGCTAATTTAGTCCATTTCAGTAAAAAAGTTCTACATCAAGCAGAAAATAAATTCACCTAAAAAAAACACACCGAGTTCACAGAAACCGCAAAGCCTGGCATCACGTTTGCTTTGTGTCGTGGCTATTGCTTCTCGAAAGACGGTAGTGTCTTATCATATTACACAGCTGTCCACCGGCTCTTTTGCTCCTCGGACGCTCTGATCTTAGTCATCGTAACTTGAAAAACTGGGAGGCTGAAAAAGACCTTGACTTTTATTCATAAACGTAAGTCATTACTGTTGCTATCAATAATGGTTCCTCGAGACATATCCTTACTCTAGTTGTAAATTTATCTGTGTCTAAAAGAAGTCACCAACGAAAGGCTATCCCTTGATTTGTATAGATTGTATGTAACTGTGTGTGAGTGTGTTTGAGAGAGTTTTTATCTCGTTCCATTTTTACTCTTCGGATTGGAGTGAGGACTGCTGAGGCGCATTGCCAGAAATGTGGGTCAAGATGGTGGACGAGCATGCGCATTACATCCTAAATGGCGCCGAAATCCTTAGTGAATCCTTAGTGAAAATGCATGGGAATTCTGAAATTTTCCAAAATACAAGACACACGAGTTGCAATATTCCTCCGACTCGATACATCTGATGTTCAGCAGTGATTAAGCTATCCTTTTAAAACAAAAACAAATTGAAAGCCATAGGGCTACTTACTTCCCTCGGTGCTTCCATTTCAACCCAACTTTTAGGCTCCTGCAGCCATACAATTCTTTAAAATATCCCTAAATCTGTTCCAAATACTTGTCGATTTGAGGAACAACCCTTGGTGTGGTCAACTAGCTACGACTCGCTCTAAGTGGCGGAATGTTTGCAGTATTCGGAATGTTTGCAGTATAAGAGTCCCAAAAAAGAGTCATTTCTTAACGATAAGATACTTCCAAAAGTTATCCAAAATTCCCAGTTTTACGGTCGGTGAAAAGCTAGTAGTACGCCATCTTTATGAATGCACGGAAAGAGAAAACCTTGGGAATCTTTACACTGCTTGATACTGCGGCCATATTTAATTTTTTCCGGGTTGTAAGCTAGTTCCCAGTCTCCTAGGTCATCAAAGAGGCCTTGTAAATAATGTTTTTTTTATACTGAACCATCGAGCCGCCATTGTTTTAGTTATATTGATACAGCAACTTGACTCTCCGCTGACCAATTAACGCAGGAGCAAAATGTCCCTGATTTCTGGCGATGAGTGATTTATAAGTTCCTCCACAAACGAATTAACCGGATTCTTGTGTAAATATGGCCACTGGCGTGACGTTTAAGTCATAAGTATTTGATTTTATGGCTTTAGTAAAGGTGGGGCACCAAAAAAATCGCCTCCTGGAAAATAAAATTAGAAGATATTTGGCTGGAGCTGGAGAAGCGGAGGGAAACGTGAACGTTAAATTGGGAGATGGCGTTGCCGCTAAACGGTAAGGTGGCCGAAATCAAAGTTGCAGGCGAACTAAACAGTAACAGTGTGCCCACCTACTTGCATCATTGGAGACTTCCTGGTGATATGCCATTCCCTGCTCCAACTGAGACCCGTAATACAATTATCCATGAAAATGGCTCAATATCAAATTACATTATATGAGCAGCATATAATTTTTTTCTTTGTTTTTGAACTAAGCAAAATGTATTTGGGTCGATAATTTGGCTAAATTTGATTTTTTTTTGTAAGTTATGAATTGTAGTGAGGCCTCCCAAGGGGTAGAAGCGACAAGCGACATGGCTTTGAAAACAGGCGACAATCTTCTCCTGAAACTCCGACAAGCCGGACACAAAATTGCAGAAAAAGAGCGAGAGTTTGCGACTGGAACAATTCACTGTCCATTCCTCTTTGTTTTCTTTGCGACAGTGACATCTGTCACTAACAAAACAAGTGAACGATTTGTAGCACAGAACAGACCTTAAACCATTTGTTACCAAATATTAAGAGAGCTAAACCCGGTAATATCTCACTGATGAATTATATTTTCAGATCAAAATATGGTGGCGTTGACATTGTTCTGTCGAAATGCCGAGGACGCTTCAAAATCTCGGACACCATTATTTCAACGCTTTTCCTGTGGAGTGGGTCACGTGATGAATGACTTCGCCCGCCAGCTTCTCGTCTCTTTCCGGCTGGTTTTTTTCATGAAAGTGCTCGGTCTTTCTGCAGCTAATGCTGGTTGGTTGATATTATATGGAATCTTTATTGTTGCTGCAATGATGCCAGTCAGTGCGTTCTTGATAGACAGAATTAGAATCCCATTTCTGTCTCGAAAGCTTGGAAGAAAGAAGTTTTGGCACCTAATTTCAACTGTGGTGGGAGCAATCGTCATTCCGCTGTACTTTAGTTCTTGTTTACCTTGCCAAAGCGGTGATAAGCAGTGGCAACTGATGTTGTACGTCGCCATGCTGAACACTTGTTTGGCTTTTGCGATTAGCACATTGGAGGTTGGACACTTGTCAATCATCCCTGACATCGCTAAAGATCAAAGTGAAGCCGTTGAGTTGAACGCATGGAGGTTTGTTTTCTTGTCCTTCTTTAACTGGCTTCCATTTGTGATTCTCTTTACCGGCAGAGAATTATTTGTAATGAGTATAGTAACCATACCCAGATCAGGCTCATTCATAGTCGACTGCCCGCTTCGAGAGCTCCGAGAGTATAAAGGCTATCACGGTCAAATTTAAGGAATAAATAATACGCCCAAAGAAGTTTCTTTTGAGCTCAGTAGTTGGTATAGGTTGGTATAGACTGTGAACTGACGTCCTGGTTTCTTCGGATCACTTTCTGCTACACAAATAGTAGAAGAAAGAGGTTGTTCGCAGTCTACAATTTTTAGCGGATATGACGTGGTTATAGGAAAACAATTCCCCAAAGGGGGGATCTTGGATCCATCTTGCAAATCAGTGATTCTCATGATTTCCCCAAACCTCAGAAACACAACATAATTTACCAAGATGTGATCATAACCAATACAAAACCACTAGGACGATCCAAAAAATCAATATAGTATAAAAACGTAACAAAGAGACTTCTATTGACAAAAATGACAAAATTTTTATCTCAGTTAATTACTGTTTGTTTTCTTTCTTTTTGAAAGGACTACGTTTACATTCTTGAGCGGGATCCTGACTTACCTTGTGGCTTGGGCAGTTTTTAGCCAGGAAACCAGTGGCCGGGTTTCAGCAGAAATTTCAATGGATTTTACGGTAAAATAAATATTGCATTTTTCAGAAGTAATTTCTTTTTACCACGACATTTACCTAATATAGTCGAACCTTCTTTTGCGACCACCTCTCCTAAGCCTCTCATATGCAACCACATTTTCGAAATACAAAACTTTTCCCAGTAAAATAACTTTAATTGGAACCTGTCGTGAGAGACCGCGACCACTTTTAGAACTGTTTGAGCGGTTTGAAATTTTTTTATCCTCCCATAGGCCGCCACTTGTTACTTAATTCTATCTCTCCACGTTCGTAATTTTTTTTGCTGTCACATGTCGTCGTCTAGGCCTGCGCCACAGACGAAAATGGACTCGTAACACACACGTACTCTCTACAATGGAATGAGCTAGCAAATGGAAAAGTACTATAGATTCTTCTTGATAATATGTACTTGCTTAAGACTCGAGTAGGCCTACTCTAACTGGGAACTTAACTCGCCGCGAGATTATGCGAGCTAATGCGAGTTTAGGCGAGTAAAGGCGAGATAAGGAAAAATTGAGCTTTGCTATCAGTTGCGAGTTAGTGCGAGTTAAGGCGAGTTGCGGGAAAATGATCCACCTAATGTTGTGGAGATAAGGGTTAAAACATATAATATGCTTTAGTGTACATGTAAAGATGCCTTGCAATGTTATTATGTCTTATATATAATGTCTCCATGTTTACCGATTACAAAAAGTAATAAATAAATAAATAAACGAAAAATTTCAGATGAGCTCCAAAGTTGACTGAAGCCAAATCTTATTTAAATTTAGTAATTGATTTTTTTCCTAATTGGACAAGTATGGATATGGTAGTGATATGGAGTCCTTGTCCCAGTTGTTCGAACGTTGGATAGTGCTATCCACCGGATAAATCACTATCCAGCGTATAAATATTGGGGAAACTAATTGCACTATCCACTGGATAGAGAGATTTATCTGGTGGATAGCACTATCCAGCTTTTGAACAACCGAGGCCTGTTCTTTATTAATTATATAACATTCAGACACCAAACTATACCATTTGGTGGCTGTATGATACTACTGCTAATAAAATAATTATCATAGCTATATAAATATTTGGCAGAATAATAAATTAGTGAGAAAAAAAAAAAAGAAACTAATATAAACAAAACAATCATGAACAGATAAGAAAATGTAATTGTAGTTTAAACACAGGTTGGATATTTAATTGTATTTATTTTTTTAATTCAATAATACTATATTTTAATAGGCAGGTGAGCATAATAGCTATTACATGACATGTCACGAATTGTTGTCAATTCAAATGTTATAACAGTCTGTGTCAATGTTCTTAAAAGAACTGATATATTAAAAAAAAAAAAGGGGAAGATGACGAATTACAACTCAGATGAGAAAATGTTTTATAACACAATCAATTTTACTAAAATGAAATGAAAATTCTTTCTCCTTGAAAGTTGTAAGACTTATCTTTAAGTATTCCATTTGACCCATTCCCTCCACATCACTGATGGTTTCCTTTGGAATCCAGCCCAGTTGGTTGGTTTTACTGCCAGAAACGAAAACAACAATTGCCTTTTCGTTGGGATAAACCATTTTAATCTCTTGCAAATGGAGATTGATGCTTTTTCGCAAAGTCAGCAGTTCCTGTATTTTAGAAACTCCCTCCTTAAACTTGGACAATCCTGTGAGAGACACCTTGATTTCTACAACAGAGAGGAGGATCAAGTTAACTTGATAGTGAACTCTTTTCATATCATTCTCAGCTTAGCAAAACAGCAAAAAATAAATGACTATTTTTTCTGTTCAGACTTACTTCTTTTTTACAAAGTGTTCACAATTGTGCAGAGAGCTATACCTCATTTAAGAATACTCTCCATTATCCACTTTGTCTAGCAAACTCTAAGAGTTGTCAGTGATTAGTCTTCCCTGCTTCCAATAGATGGTTCCACGGTTATTGCCGCCATATTAACTGGGGGGCAAACGCGGCTAAAATTACAGTAAATGTATAGGATTTTGACCGACTTTGAACCGATGTAACACCGCTAAAAAGAGGCGGATTTTCGCAGCGAAAATGTCTTTCAAAAGACATTTGTACTTACATTATTTTCATGAAGTATAAAGAACAGATTCACAATACAACGACCGTAAACGAATTTTTAAGATTTCATGCAAACCTGTCTAATCAAAATTATGAAAATTACCGCGAATTTAGCAGTCACATGAGAAGATTTATAATTCTAATTTACGGACGTCGTACCTTCGTTAATGGCCTTATTTTCTGCTGAATGAGCGATATCAATAAAACCGTTAAAAGTAGTGGCAAATGTTGGATATCCGCCTCTTTTTAACGGCGTTACAGCGGTTCAAAGTCAGTCAAAATCCCTTACATTTACTGTAATTTTAGCCGCGTTTCCTCTCCCCCCACCCCAGTTAACATGGCGCCAATAACCGTGGAACCATCTATTGTAACAAAAATGACCACCGGCTTAGCCGTGTTGTTCATGGTTTGACATCATGTACGCCACATTGAAGCTTCCTACCTAAAACTCGCCAGTGGACTGGAATCAAGGACAATGGGCTGAGTGAGAGGGCCCTGGGAAAGACACGCGTTAACAGTATCTTCTGGGTAATTTCAAAGATGGCGAACGAAGAAAAGAAATTGTACCTTTAGCAATCCTTTATTAAGTTAAGGGCTAAAAGTAACAAGTCTTTATGAATCATGGGTTATGGTTGCCAGCTTGACTGCAATGTAAGCCAAACAGGATGTCATGTTGAACCAATGTACAGATCTTCTCGTAGGGCTCCTGCAGTACTACGTAACCTTATAAGAAATAAAAGTACTAAGGAAAACTTCATCGAATCTTAGTGGTGAACTGAATAGCCTTACCACAGAAAATATTGGAAATTCATGAAGGATGGGACTTATAAATCCGTATTTTTTGGTGTCTTCCCTTTGCGGATTAATTGTGAAATTACACTGAGAGTAGGACGAGATATATTAAATTTGGTATCCACTTTGAAGTGGCGAGAGTGGGCGAGTTTCTCGTGCGAGATAATGCGAGTTTAGGCGAGTTTAGGCGATATAAGGAAATTTGAACATAATCTCAAGCTGCGAGTTAAGGCGAGTTAAGTTCGCAGAGTAGGCCTTCGAGTAGTCCGTACTCTGCGTACGGAGTGTTTTGATTGGATAAGAATCTTTACATGTCAATCAAATGATTTGTTAATCTCCCACGGGAGCTCCGAGGGAGAACTCCATGGGATTGTGAGAGTTTTTCCGCGAGGAAGCATTAGCAAGAGTCGAGAAGATCGAAAAATTGTTCTGAAAGATGGGCAAGAAACGGCGGTAAAGAATTTGCTTCATGGGAGAGACGTGATGGCCATTTTGCCCACGGGCTTTGGCAAGAGCACTATCTTTACAGTGTATTCGCTCGCCAAAGAAATATTGTCCAGTAAACCGTGCGTTATTATAATTTCGCCGTTAAAGAGCATTATCAACGACAAGACTCGGAAATGTTGTCCCTTAACTACACTGCGATGGAGCTGTCGCCTAAAACGGTAAATTTGCTGTACGATAATCCACCGGAATTTATGCAGACAGCAATCGCGTACACGGAAAAAGAATTATCTCATGTACTGTGAACATTTTCGTCCAAGCGGAATGCAAAAAACAGAAACTACCAAGCTTCAAATTTCCATAGAGCACCAAAATCATTGCAAGAATACAAATAGAACGCGTTATAATTTTTTTCGGCAACAAAAATAGTTCGTTAATTGACTGCTTTGACAGGAAAAGGGACAACACGCCAACACAATTTCATTCATTGAACGGAAAAAAAAAAACTTCTTGAACGGATTTCGTGAGCTCCAATAACAGAATCTAAAAAATCAGAGTACGGAATAAATCTCTGCTATCACCACACCCCACAGACTCAAAATGTAGATCGCCTGTGGGCTGTCATCACTCGTAATGTTTGACATTTTGAGTGGTCACTTGCATGCGTGAGGTTCGCGGACTGTATTATCATTTTTTCCCGCAGGTAATGGCTCTAGTCTTGGTAGCGATAGGTCTGCTGTTCTCCCTGATTTTTCACTGTGGAACCAAAGAGCCTAAACCTAACGAACATCAGAAAACGACGTCGAACAACGCTCTAGAAGTTGCTCCGGTAAGACAGGCGCTATATTTTCGCTACAACTAAAATGATAAAAACAGAACTGTTAGAACTTTTTGTTTTGTGTACCTTTTTATACATTAAGCAATACATTTTTACTGCTATTAAGAATTGTTTTTGCAACTTATCTTGCAGAAAAAATGTTCCTTTATACCATCGCATTCTCATCCACAATCAATGACCAATATGGGAGCAGGTACTTTGTTCACATCATAGCAATTTAACCTATCAGTTTATGTCATTGTTCACGATCAAATCTCTTCGCAAAGGGATCACATTAAAATATAATATATGTGAAACTGAAAGATTTGAAGATGCTGAATCCGTTATATTCTGAATGGATTTGCTTTCAAAAGTGGCACAGTAAATGGCTGATAGACATTACATGGAAGAATGAGAATTTGAGAACCCGGCATTACCTCTTCGTCCAAACGTGGTTTGGTTGGCTTCAGTTCAGATTGAAAAGAGAATAACGTTAGCGAGGCAATGAAGCCTTAAAAATGACTCTTCTTTGGATCGAAATTTGTCAAAGAGATTTTTTCTGTTTTTAAGGTGTACAGTTTCCCAAGGAAATGATGCGTGAAAGGTCTATTGATAGCTTGAAGGAGAAGGACGCACAGGTGAATGAGGAGGGAAATCCTGTGGGAAGAAAGAGTTTTTCACAGCACTTCATAAGCGCTCTGTTTTCTTTGGATGAAGAGACGGTACCTCGACGTTACGAGGAATCCACTTTGGAAAGCAATGGTGCTGACATCAGTGTGCTTTCTCAATCCAATACACCAGCACAGGGTGACGGCCAGATGTTGAAACAGGTGAAGCAGCTCCCGAAGGAGAGAAAAATAAGCGTTCTCATGAGCATTGTCTTTGGACTACTGAAAATAGATCCAGCTAAAAGCGAACGGCCGGAAACGTCTAACGAAACGGACCCAAGCAGAGCAATGTGCGGCTCCAACCAAAGGAAATTTGGGGTAGAGTCAATTGGTGTTGAAAATAAAGGACTTGATTACGATGATGCAGAATTGAGTTATCAAAACAGCATCCATGACACCAATATGTCCTTCCACCACTGCGCAACGGATTCGTCGAAAACTAGTTGTGGTTCTTCATCACCAAAACCTACGAATACGAAAGAAACTTCCGTTTCATTTCCTGACCCTGAATCCGGTCTCTCGGAGACATCTGAACCAAAGACAATACGAACTTGGCTCAAGGATCCGCACCTTTACAAGGTATTCTAAGCTTTTGCTGGTAGCAGAGTGCTTAATGAATGGTAGATGACATTCAGTTAAAATTGTTTCACTCAGCTAAAACGGTCTTTCAATATTTTGGTTATTTCTTTACACAGGTTGCATTGATCTTCACATGCACAAAGGTTTTAGAAGAATTTTCATACGCCTATCTGCCATTTTACCTGATTTACAGAATTCAGTTTGAAAAGGTAATTTCGCGGCCATCCATACGTCATAAGTCTCGATTCAGTTATTCCTGTCAATGTTAGAAGAGTGAAGACGTAAGTGGATAGCTTACTTCCGGTGTCATTGATTTGGAAAAGACGGACTTTCTGGTAAGAGAGAGTTGAATATCTGTGTCGAGTTCCTTTATTCTACTCCAGTTAACTTTGATTCAGAAAACGCTGCACCCACAGGTCCTGTTGTTATGGGTAGCGGCGAAGGGGCTCCGATACTTCCTTGGCGTAAAGCAAAACTGAAGTGGGCTTGTACTCTGTCAACGGCTCTCCCAGAAACAGATCCATTTCTAGTCACCACCTTCGGAAGAGGTACCCATTCTCATCGCTCATCACCATAGCATTCCTTTTCTCTCATTACTGGTAACCTTTCCTCTTTGTATCGTTGCTTGATTTCATTTATTGCCGTTTAGCAGCAAATGTCTCTCCGTCATTGTTGACTGGAAGATTTTAAATATTACTTTTCTCTTAGGACGCTATTGCTTATCTACCAATGATAATGTTAATCAGTGCGACTTTATCTTCTGGAATTTCAAAGAAACTTGTCAAAACAGTTGGAAGCAAGGTAAGAGTGACAACACTGTAATTGACTTGTTTTACGATGAATATTGAAATACTCCTGCAAAACATTGAGGTGATTAGTGCAGGGATGAACGAATTGAAAAACAACCACCACGTGCGGGTATAAAGTACTGAAAAAGAGCAACGACGTTTTTGTCGGCCAGTGCTGAAATTGTCATAGAAAAGAATATTCAAGTCTCAGTACTATAAATTCTCAGAGAGCCAACTGGCGTCTACTAACTTAGCACTTTTGACTTTCAGTGGTGCTTCATCTTCGCTTCCCTTCTCGTGATCGGAGCTGGTGTGTGGTTTTATTTTATCACCCAGTTCAACAGAGTCATGACCTACCCGGCCCTTGTATTGCTAGGCTTTGGATGTTCAACCATGTTGGTCAATTCGCTTAGTTTCGCCGCAGAACTTATTGGAGAGAACAAGGTAAGTTCAATTGCAGTTTTGGCCAAATGCTATGTTTTCCCTGCCTGCTGTGTTTTGGCTCTTCGTTTGTTTGTTTTTTGTTTCTGTTATTTTTCGTTTTGTTGTGTTTTGGTTTGTTTGTTTTGACAACCAAAGAGAAATTTAGCCTCTACGGAACTCAGACTTCTTTATGCCTAGGTTCAACGCTATACATACGCTATATGAAATGCGGAAATAACATCAAATGGAGAATGATCCTCACAGTTGTGAACGCAATTTATGCAATTGCGAAAAGAAGCCTGAAAAAATTCAGGCTTTTTTTCGCAATTGCATAAATTGTGTTCACAACTGTGAGGATCATTCTCCATTTGATGTTATTTTATTGAAAATATTGTAATTTTATACTGTGTAATCTTTGTTTTAATTAGTTCTTAATTATTAGGTGTCTCCGATTAGTAGGCAACGTGCATGTTTCCGGCTAGAAGATATGACACATAAATAAAGTTGTTCATTCTCCTACGCAGACGTATTTGGGTTTGTTACGCGTTCCTCTCCCCACGAACGTCTGTTGAACTGAACTGGCACTTCCGTTCGCTGGCGGTTAGCCTATTGTATAACAGATAGCCAATAACGGCCTGCGTAAGAATGAAAATCGACACTCGCGGAGTAAATACGCTTCACATGCATCGTCTGGGTAAACAATCCCAGAAATTGGAAGACGAACTATGATTGACTTACCGCCCGAACGGAAGTGGCGGTTCAGTTGAGCAGACGTTCGTGGGGGAGGAACATGTGACAATCCCAAAGACGTCTGCGTATAGGAGGTTAAGAAAAAACTTAGGTAGAATCGAAATTAAAACCGGCTGAGAGAAGCACAAAACTTCGAACATCTAATGTCCTTGAAACTTCACCTTGCAACAATTTGGACACTGGAATTTTGAAGCCGGAATAAAAGTTTGTAGACCCAAGTTGGCGGCATTCCGTAATAAATGCCGAAATTTCAGACGTCATCTCTCTATTAAGCAATTACAACAGATCTGAAAGGCGAAAGTGCTGGACCCTATACTTTGACATAGATTAAATCTAACCTGACCTGTGACACTAAAAACCTCATCTACATGATTCAATGCAACAGCTGTAATTTACAATACATTGGAGAGACTAAACGACGTTTAAAATACCGACTTAATGAACACCGCCGTACCCTTAGATAACCCTAAAACCAAATTTAAACCTACCACAGTCGCGGAACATTTTCCTCTCCTCTCTTAGCCATACTGCTAACGACATGCAATTAGTCCCCATTGACAAAATACTTTCTAACAGAGACTCAATCCGTAAGGCCAGGGTAGCTTTTTTAATTTCAAAAGGCAGAACAGTTGATCCTGAGGGTCTTAACATCCGCGAAGAAACATATTAGTTAATTTATTGTTATATTTATATTTTTCTAGTATTTTATTTTACACTGTCAATCATTTTAGTTTTACGTGTATCCGGTACATTTAACAATTATTCTACGAGGGCGCGATGGATATGAAGTAATAAATAACCAACGAGGCGCGTAGCGCCGAGTTGGTTATAATCATTTCGTATCCAGTAAGCCCGAGTAGAATAATTGTTTTATTAAAAAATCTACGACGCATAATTGAGAATCTGAAAAAAAAGTGAAAGAAAGAAAAAAAGGAAACATTTGTCCATCTCATGACTAAACAAAAAGGGCGCGAAAACTTTTCGGTGTGTTGCAAGGTTTCCGAGTAAAGTTGAATGAATTCAATGAAACTGTCCGAGAACAATGTTCAGTTGAAGCTTTAGTTTAGGGTCCTTTTTGGAAAATGTGCAGAGTTTATTTGCTCTGAATGGTTGTAAATGGTCAGTGGTTTGGTAAAAAATATTCAATCATTGCTCAAAGAGGGTGGAACGGCTTTCATGTATATGTACAAGCCGAAGGAAGCGAATTTGTAATCCATCAAAACAACAGCACCATGGGTGAATTTGATCCATATGAAGACACGTATTCAATTTATTTTTATGGACTGGAACATTTCCTCACCTGGACGGAGACAAGATGTATGAGGGATAAGCAAGGCAAATGTCCAGGTTTAATATGCTTCAAGAAATGGCTTATAGACATTTGCCTTAATGCGTGAAACAAAAACTGGAATCTCCGCCGATCAGAATAACAAAAACAACAAGAACGGCGATTCTTCTCATTTTTTTACAAAACATTTTATCTGTAACCGGAAAGTCTGAAGCTGGTGATTGATACGTTGCATCGAGTGCAGGTCAGAACATTTTCAACGTGTGTTGATTTTTTAAAGAAGTGTCACTGATCTCCGGGAAAGATTTTCAATAGTGAATTATTGCTGCAAATTTCAGCTGGAGTTCTTGTTTGTTCAGTTTGTTTTGAATAGACTGGCCCATGAACGTAGTCGTTGTCGTTGCCGACAATTGTTGTTGACTACATATTTTCAATTTCGTTTAGTTAAGTTCAAAAACTCTTTCGGTATTTCTGTAAAATAAAAATGCGTTTTGCAATATTGAAGGTAAACATTAACAACAAATTTTCTTAGCGCTACAAGAATTTTTTTTAGCACGATCCCAGCACTGTTTGTTGTCGTTCTAAAACACTGAGCAATGAAAAGTTGAATTCCATTTGTATTTCGGTTTCAGTTTCGAAATTTCTACTCGTTAATTCTGCTGCGAAACCACTATTGTTTTAATGGTTGCTGTTTCGAGGGAAAATTTTATTGAGCCTTCTCTGTTGCTGAAGTGTTCATTGACCATATAAGGTAGTGCAGGTATATGAGCTGAGAGCCGTGTCCGGCTAGCCAATGAAAATGTTGGAAATCTGATATCCGTAGTTCAGTTTTTAATAGTACTACTTAATACTTACTACTTATACTACTTGGTTTTGCCAGCCGAAATATAATACACAAAACTTAAAACCATTCTACGTTGTATCGGCCCTTGCTTTTATACTTTTTATAGATTTCATATGCTCTCGAAGTTATGGTGGCTAAGAAACAAACAAACAAAATCCATGGCTAAACGAGGGCTATTCATGGGTTTCGCAAGTACGGTGACCACCCGGGGGAGGGGGGCTAGTCCCCTATATGGACTATTTAACAAATCGAATGTGGTTTAGCGTTGTCTGTACTCTTATCGTCATCACAAAGGTCAAAATGTTGTGGACACGATAAGAGTACGGACAACGGTAAACTGCATTCCATTTGTTTTTTACCACAATATCAACGTAATAGCAAATGTTTATTTCAGAGTGCGAGGAAAATCGTTGACATGGACGCGAGCAGCGTTGTCTAGACTGTTTTAGACAACGTCAAATTAGCCAATCAGATTGCGAGATTACTAGCAATTGCGGTAAAAATAAGTACGTACGGCCCCAAAGTGTATGGCTCTTAGCCATTTTGCTCTGACATAGGGTATCGATTTTGACCATTTTGTGAACTCTACTCTTGAATTGGGTATGTTTTATTTTTTGGAAGAAGCTACTTCTTCATCATTAGGCGATAGGACCATCAAAAGCCCTTCTCAAATTATGTTTACACCAACCATGTATGTGAAGTAGGACCCCCTTGGGGAGGGGGAGGGGGGTGATTGACCACCCTCTCCCGCTCATTTCACACCAAACACCTTAAAACTTCACAAAGGCGTTCTTTGGTTGTAAAGATTTTCATTTTTAGGGAACATCTGGTTTCGTATTTTCCATTATGGGCTTGATGTCACGACTGATGGGCGGCGCCTTGGTAATCACAATCCAGAAACTGTTTCCTGAAGAAAGGTAAAACACAACTTTAATTTCAATGGGTTTAGTCTTAGTGGAGAGGTAGAAGATAACGAAACGTTGTAAAGTAAGCACCAGGTTTTGAGGACGTCAGCTTAAATTTTACTATGATCAAATTTTCACTCCTTAAATTTTTAAGTTTAGCACATAGAATTCCAGGAAAGATTAAAATGCCTGTGCTTCCTATTTGTTACTTGTCTATTTGCTTCTTTGTTTACTTGATGGCTTATCGCTTCTAATCCATAACAGCTAACGGCCTGTTAAGAGATCTTTCTAGAAAAAACAAAACAAAACAAACGAACAAACCTGTTATAGCCTTTCTTTTTAAACATTAATATCTGCTAAAGTGATCTGGTTAAGATACTTACTTTTTATTTATGTTTTAGCAAAACATCTGAAAACTGTATGGAGTGCGGGGAATATGTACGTCTTGTGTTTTCATTCGTGCCAGGCGCACTTGCTGGAATAAGCTTGTTGATTTTGCTGCTCTTTGAAGTTTTACAAACAGCCTGCCGGCGAAAAGGTGAGTTACAGGTCCTGGATTTCGTTATGGCTAAAAAAATTGATCAAATTGACCCGGCCTTCAACTTTTTTATTCATGCCTTCAGTTTCTGACGCCATGCATATGCCTATTTACACGTTGACGAACGCAGCGAGAAAAATTAAGGATAATAGAATTCTGAATGGGGGCTTAAACCTAATTCTGGACAAATTACTGATCTATAAGCTACTTTTATTTGATAAAAATATTATCTTTTCACCAAACAACCATCCTGGAAACTTTGTTATGGTGAGGCTTATTCTATGCTGATTTTGTTGGAGTTACCCTACTTTAGTCATGTGACTAACACAATTGAGGTACTGAGTAATGATCCGCTATCCACGATTCCATGAAGTATAATGTTGGAAAAAAGAATAAAATAACAACAACAGTAACAACAAAAACAACAACAAATGCTTCACAAACAGAAATAATTGGCTATATCAATTTAGCAGAGGCCGTTGCTTCGCAGACGGCCAGGTTTGTTCATTGTTCATTTGTTTTTATTTCAGCTCCTCAAAAAGCTACCAGAAAAATGGATCATGGAGGTGAAGACACCCGTTTCTAGCACCGGAACCAACCACATAATGACGTCATCACAAATTTACTGTGTTTTTATTTCACTAGTTCTAGCTTCATGAATTTTTTTTGCTTACGTTACGTTGTGGAGGCGATTTATCGCATAAAGCATGCAATTGAGTCACATTTTAAGGGAAAATATATTCCGTACTCATAAGGACTATTACATCATTAGTTCCGATGTACTTAATTGTATATAGTTTCCTTTCATAAACAAAGAAATTTAAACAAGTAATAAATAAACAAATACTTATCATTTCTTTTGTAGCCGGGAAGATCACTTTTCTTAATTTCTTTGTATTTGCAACTTTTCTTGTGGAAGAACAAAAGAACCAGTTCGAGGTTCAGGGGAATAATTGGCATTTTCCCGGCTTTGTTTTTGACAAAAGAAAATGCAAATCATCTCCCTGAACCTCGCCTTGGTTCTTTTGTTCTTCCACAATTCCAGACTGTAGCCTATTAAACCGGTATATACCAGAGCTAATAGATGACTATTTTTTTTCGAGGCTAGGTACAAGACATGTAAAGTCATAGAGATTGTTTTTTCATCTTCAGCGTAACTAACGTAAATGCAAAAGCGAGAAAATGTTTCAGAGAACTTCTTTAAGCTACTGGCTGACAATGAAAGGATATTTTATACACCGCATGCGCAGAAAATTAAAGGAACGGCGAAGTTGATTATTTCCCCAGTAAGGTTCCTGTTTGAAACTTTATCGACACCAAATATTTGTCTTGTGTTCGATTCCTTATAACTTATATTCTCCCTCTTTGTTTGTTAATTTAAGACTAGCGCGCATTTCCGGGGAGGTTTATAGGCTGCTTTTTCACTCTACGAGTCGTATGTACATAATATTGTCTATAAACGTTTAATCGACGGATGTGTTAGACTGGCTGCATCATTATTTAAAACTTGATCTGTGCACTTCAAGCTACCTTTTACTGAATCTCGGGTTATAGGTACTCCTGCATAAGGTTGTAGATATAAATAAAGTATTTTTCTGACATTGCTTCCAGATCATGACCATGTATTTCTGCAATTTCTGTGCCTCTATCTCTTCGAATACATACATATATACATAATCTATATTTAAACACGATAATTTTTGAAGCTAAAGGCTTGTGGGGTCGTGTATTTAAGAATTAAACCAACCTAATCTACATAAAAACATGTACACAAATTATATATTATTGAACACTGTAACAACAACAACAACAACAACAACAACAACAATCTTTATTTGTACTCATTCTTGCGAAAAAAAAGAATAATTTGACAATGAAAAATTAAAGGTAAAAGTTTAGAGTACTGGCTGCCTGGAATAACCATAAGGGCTAGCGGAGCCAGGCAGCCAGTTGACGTCAGCAATAAATAGAAATAAATTATAGGTCAGCAAGAAAACTAAAGCACAAATACACACATAAAAAGAAAAAAAAAGGGAGAAGAGAAGAGGAAAAACGCTATTTCTACGCTATGAAGGAAGCCTAAAATAATTAAATTTATATATGAATACAAGGCATTAAGACTGAAAAAAGTGACAGAATTTAGCAAAAGACTAATTTACAGGTAATCTGGGAAACAACACAACTGTTAATAAGAATACAAGTAACTAATAATCATTGACAAGATCGCTTTTTACTGATTTCTTGAAGTTTGAAATAAAGCAGGTTTTCAAATTTTCACTGATTGAGTTCCATACTTTGAGGCCTTTAAACCTTATGTTAAATATTCCATAATTAGTTCTTACTTTAGGTCAAGTATAGGACATTAGAGGCACTTCTTGTCTTATAATTATGTCTTTTATTGACTCGTGTGAAGAAAGTATCAAACGTCAATGGTAATCGTCTATTGTGAAATTTATGCGTAAAGACAGCAATATTAAAAACGACAAGATCAGGCAGTTTAACAATATTTAAGCGTTTGAAAATTGGACTGGAATGCTCATGAAATTTAGGGAAAGTCATCACTCGCATTGCTCTCTTTAGTAAAATAAACAAAGACTGGGTAGTTGAAGAATAGGTGTTACCCCACGAAATTAAACCATAGGTTAAGAAGGGATATTTAGGTATAGTATAGTTTAAGCAGAATATCAGAATTCACAAAATAACGAAGTTAAGAAAGAATCCCACTATTTCGCTTTATCTTTTTAGCAATACAGCTAATCAGTAATACATAAAATTCTGTTGTCTACATCTTGTAGCAGATGCTGACGTACATTCTAACTTAAAATCTATAAAATAATCTTCAGCTCTTACTCGCTTCATGAGCTGTTTAAAATTCAGGGACGCAGATAATTCCTTGTCATTGTAGTTAACAAAGTTCCATAACGATGCACCTCTATATGAGAGAGAACCTTTCTTGTGTCTTGACTCGTACCTTGGTACGAGAAGACGACCGGTTCTGGTAACGAATGGAATAAGTGCTAACTCGATTTGGACCAATGTCCTCGTAGATTATATCAGGTAAGGATTCGCCCTGCACTTTATAAAAAAGTCTAAGAACATCTAACTTATAATAAATAGAAAAGGTGGGCCACTGAACCATATCTGAGCACATCCTCCGAGGCCATATCCCTAGGTAAGTTATAAATTATACGTGCCGCTCTACAGTGAAGCCTTTTTATTTACTTAGGTCAGAATTACAACATGAGCCCCACAGAACTAAACCGTACTTAACAGCTGGAAGAATCACTTTAAAATAAAAGTCCTTTAAAATTCCTCTTGGTAAAAAAACGATAATGTTTAAGCAAGTCCAGTTTTTTAAGCAAAGTTTTTCTTTGTTTCGAGCACATTGGCCACCCAGGTGAGTTTCTGGTTTACTACTAGGCCTAACAGTTTCGTCTTGGCAACCAAACTTAACACTGAGTTTGCTAGGTACACAGGCCCCATCGGTGTCTCCTTGGTCAAAAGGATGATCTCACTCTTTTGGCCCCTTACTTTATATGAAAGAAAGCCTCGCAGAACGGAAAACTAGTCATACGTCAACACCTTTGCATTGCTCCACTTGTGTTTTAAAAGACTCTGTTAAGTACTAGCTTAGTTCCAAAACAGAGGAAAACTTTTCAAAAATTTAAAAAATGAGCATTAAAGTTCTTCGAGGTATTGTAACTGAACTTAAACCTCAGATAAAGAGCAAGAAGAAACGTGATAAAATTCTGATCAGGCACGCCTCGAGTTGCGAACAATAATCACCGGTCAGCGGAAACGTGCACAAACATAAACAACATACCGAACTCTTGGTGAGGTTGAAATCATGGAACTTCGCAGCTTCGTACTTCATGACAATTAACTTTCCAGTAATTTTATAGCAAGGCATTTCAAAGCGAAGTTTAAGAGTGCTTTAAACGGCATTCTCCACATTGTGATGAAGCAGCCGGTGGGAACTGAATGCCAATAGGCATTACCTGAAATACCAAGATGCAATATGTTCGTGAGCTAGATCCAACAAGAAATGATGATGTTTGGAGCTTTTTGCCGAACCATTTGCAGTTGCAGCAAATTGGATGCGGTGCAACTATAAAAGGAACAATATTGTTCCTTTTATACACGAGAACTGTGTTTTGAACATGGCGACATGCGTTATCAGCACATGAATGAGACGTTGAGGAACCACGGGACTTATGTGTGATTTCTTAAATGTTTCCCGAACTGGTAGCTTTGTTTGTGATGTGTATAATTTAAGTTACCTATTGCAGATCCATCGAGAGTGGTTAGCTTTGCGGAGTTAGTAGTATCAAGTGATCCACAAAGAGTAAAATATTCACATCCAATCTTAGTTTTGATCAAAATCTGAAAACCAGGAAAGAGTAAAGAGCAAAGTTTGTTAAAACATTTCTTATTTTCAGCTTAACGAAAAACAATTATGTTTTCGTCCTCTTCTAAATGATAAGAGTCACAGGGGTCACGTAAGGGGCTAGTGGGGAGGGGTGGGGTTTGGGTTGAGGGGGGTTAGAGTTGACATATTTAATTGACTGAAGATCATAAAACCTTACCTATTTTGTTGCGAGTAATTTTTGAACGCTAGAAGAGCAATACAACCAACAAGCTAACAGCAGCCTAAGAGCCTGGTACAAACGCAATCACGTGACGCACATATTCCCCACACTCGTCGCAGTCTTCAGATGAGTTGCTTCAACAAGAAGGAAAACCATGGTTTGATATGAACGTATTACAGAAGCCTGCTCCTGTACCTGTTTTAAGAGTTAAGCAAAAAAAGAAGGGGGGTTACGGACATACGATGACGATGGTCATGGTCAAGGTAATGACCAACAAGATGAAGAGCCGCAAGCACTGTTGGAAGTTGCTGTGGTTATAAAGAACAGAAACGGCCACAACGCGAAATATGTGCCCAAAGTGACATTCTTAGTATAGTTTCATGATAAACACGCTTGCGACTATTTTATCCTAGACTATTATAAAACAGAAACAAACTGAATTTTAGGGGAGCAGGGTTGGCGTAGTGGTGAGAGCACTCGCCTTCCACCAATGTCGCCCGGGTTCGATTCCCGGACTCGGTGTCATAAGTGGGTTGAGTTTGTTGTTGGTTCTCTACTCTGCTCCGGGAGGTTTTTCTCCGGGTACTCCGGTTTTCCCCTCTCCAGAAAAACAAACACTTCTAAATTTCAATTCGATCCGGAACGCTCGAACGTTTACGTTTACATGAGCCCCTGGCTCGAAAGAATGGCAACAACTCCTCACGTTATCGAGCTTAAATAACTGATTTGATTTGATTTGATTTGATAGTAACCTTCTTTGGGGAAACAAATGCTGTATCGTAGTGATGACTGCTGCCCAAATTAGATATCCCCAGAGGGTCATGAATGCAAACACGAAACAGGAAGATCTCTGGGATGATCAAAACACTATACATTTTTTACAAGGTAGGGAAAAGCTCAGGTGGAAATAATAAGGTAATAATAAGGTTAAACAACGAGGAAGATATCGATATTTAACACTATGAAATCATCAAGGTATCCGTGGCAGGTTCAAGAGTGCGCGATTATTAAAGCACACCGTGTAAAAATCATTTTTGTTTTATGAAAAGGCATGCACTTTACAAGACTTTTCAATGAAGTTTCCAGTTCTTCAATTTCTTTAGCTAGATTATCTTAGGTGAAGACTGTAGCCCACATCTTTCAAAGACCTCATTAAACCGCTAACCGCCGACCGGTTAGCTCAGTTGGTCAATAAAAATAACAATAACAAAAACAATAACAACAACAACAACAGTAACGACAACGACAATATTATTATATTATTATTATTATTATTATTATTATTATTATTATTATTATTATATTTATAAACACAGGCTCTAATAGTCATGGGGGTAAAATGTCTTCTTTCAGTCTCGTCTTATCCCGAGACCTTAGACTTCAAGGACATTTCTCAAATTGGTCGCCGTTCCGAGAAGTGCAGACTTCTGTAAAGTTTTGACTTTATTTGGGATTCCAGTTTCCTTCAAATGACTCTTTAGCCTCTTCGGTATCGCTGCAAGAGCTCCCACTACTACTGGTACTACTTTTGCCTTTGTTTTCCATCTTCCAGACAACTCCCTTGGAAGGTCCCGATACTTTTCCTGATTCTCTTTCTCCTTGCTTTGACCCGGTTATTGATCTTCTCATGGACATTTATATCAGACCTTCGGTGATGTATTTCAAGATCGGTTTGAATGGTAAAATCCCATAATATTTCACTCTTTCATTCTCAATCACATCTTCGGAACCATGTACCACTTACTACTGTGAGGGAGATCACACACTTTACAAATTCCCAATGAAAGACCCGGGCCATTGTGTCATACCTCTTTTTATAGTCTCTCTGAACAAGTTTTCTACAGCCACATACAACATACTCTACGTTTTCTTGGGATTTTCCACACATTCTCTATAATGCAAACACATTCTGATACTGAATTGCGCCTTGATAATATTAATTAGTTCCCTATGCCTGGTCTTACGAAGCCACAGACAAACAATCAGTCTCTTTTTATAAGGTCATCCGCTTTAAACCAACTCAATGATTCATTACTAGCCACAACCTTTGTTTGTCATATGTATTGCCCATGACATTCTTTCTCTGACCAGTCTTTCAATCTTTCTTCGTGAGTTCCTAGACTTATACTCAGTCGGTTGTTCCACTTCACACTTATTTTTCTTCCTCCATGCGGCTTTTAGCAGTATTTCTTCTCTTTAGCTAAGGTAGCTGTCAAGGCTAAGCTCCTCCAGCTTAACACAGTCCTCCAAAGTAGCCATCCCTCGTCTTCCTTCTTTTCGACTAAGGTATTAGCGACTTACATTTGCTCTTGGGTGAAGAGCACCATTCATGCTGAGTAGTTTTCTGGTCTTCCGATCAAGATTCATTAGCTCAAGCTTAGTTTACTTAACCACAGCACCACGGTAACGCAACAGCCATACAGCCCACGAGTTGACAGCTCTAACCACGTTCCCACCACTGAGTTTTGCTTCGACAACGTTTTTTACTCTTCTAATGTACTCTTTGCTTAGCCTCTCCTTCATAGATTCGTGTTTAACATCGTCGGCTTCCAAGTCACCCAGGTACCTCTATCCATCATCATCTTTCCCCATGCACGCAGCCTCCTTCAATCTGGAAGTTCTATTGCCGCACGTTTTACCATTCTGGCACTCTTCGTCACAAGCACAGCACATTTGTTAATACCAAGTCCATCTCAACATCCTTGCTAAATGTTCTAACAGTCTGCACAATTGAGTCAACTTCATTCTCATCTTTACCATAAAGCTTCACATCATCCATTAACAATAAATGATTAATTTTTCCCTCATCCTGGCTAAGTCACCCGGCAGAGACCCCTTGTAAGATACATGTGAGAGGTAACATTGCGGTGACAAACAGTAGCAGTGACAAGGAATCACTATGAAAAATGACTGTCTTGATTTTCTACCCACCAATTGGTCCATTGTCTTCCAGATCTTCATTTTAGAAGCAATTTGATGTTTTCAGCCACCTCAACCATTTCTAATGTCTCCATTATCCTAGAATTAGGAACAGAATCATACGCCTTTTTGTAGTCTAGTCAAGCCATAGGTAGATTGGTGCGTCTTTTCTTACAGTACTAGTCCTGTAGCACTGCTTTTTCTATCAATAGTTGGTCCTTAGTACACTGATATATATATATATATATATATATATATATATATATATATATATATATATATATATATATATATATATATAGACAAGGTTAATTTGGGAACAGAAATCAACAACTAAGTAATTAAGTGAAAATGTGGCTCAGCCAGGAATCGAACCTGGGTCTCCAGATTACCGGTCGGATGCCTTAACCACTAGGCCACTGAACCGACCACACTGGGAACACATATTTTTCCATAAAAAAAAAACCAATTGAAAAATCAAAAAAATTTTTCCATAAAAATAAGGCCACACTGTGTATGTGTTGTACAGTAAAAATATGTGTTCCCAGTGTGGTTGGTTCAGTGGCCTAGTGGTTAAGGCATCCGACCGGTAATCTGGAGACTCAGGTTCGATTCCTGGCTGAGCCACATTTTCACTTAATTACTTAGTTGTTGATTTCTGTTCCCAAATTAACCTTGTCTGTTTGTATTTCTCAGAAATCCCTAATGAATCGCCATCCAAACGGGAATAGGCTGGTGATCCTAAGTAATTAAGGCAATCAGTTGCTGATGTATCCCCTCCCTACCTTACTGTACTTATATTCGTACTTTTGTTCGTCTGGGCGCAAATCATTTCGGTCTAAGTGCTGGCTGCGAATTTTGCAAATTTTCGTTGTGATTTTATCTGGACTTGTCCTTCACAGAACCGGTTGAAAGCAAATATTTTGGAAAGCTCATTCTCTAGTAATTTTTCTCGAACGCGGAAGATTATCAGAACGAGGAAATGCATTTGCAAAATATGTATTAAAGTTGAGTCATTTTACTAAAATCTGACTAAAATGGTGACTTTATATGGGTCAGTAACCGAAGGTTTTTAATTGAAAATTGCCGGAAAATTTTTAACGTTTTCAGCGTAAAAACATCAAATAACACTCCATTAAAGGTTTATATTTCATATGCGATGTGCGGAAAATAAGCCCAGCATTGCCACCAGTAAATTTATCTGAAGATTTCTATTGAAATTCATACATTCTTTAGTAACTCCAGTGGCCACTCTGAAGGCTGCGTGACGCATGAATAAATTATCTCCTGATAAACGTGACGCCGATTTCTGCTAATGAGAAAAATCGCAGGCAGCTGATAAAGACAGGGGGAACTAAAGGAGCCTCGGTTGCCGGAGGTAGTCTCCCCTGGCCTGATGACTCTATTCCCACAAAGTGCTGAGGCAGAAGTGACCACCCTTCCATGGGAACGTCCGCCAGCCGGTTTCGTGGCTGGGCCGCGGCAATGAAGCCACTTGGGTAGCTTAAAGACTTTGTCACTCCCTAGTGATAACTTTGGCTTAAGTTTTCTCTTCTTTGTTTTCAATGGTAGAAAAATGGAACATGTGAGAAGTTGTGTGACCATTAATACATCATTACATATATAAGTTCTTTTCTATTCTGATTCAGCTGTCCCATGCTCTGAGAAGACATGTTTGAGCAATTACGCACGAATACATGTGATTTGCTACATGCATACATACATACATACATACATACATACATACATACATACATACATACATACAGACAGACAGACAGACAGACAGACATACATACATACATACATACATTCATACATACATACATACATACATACATACATACATACATACATACATACATACATACATACATAAACTTTCTTTAAAACTCGCTTAAAAAAATCTAAATTACTGAAGTTTTTTTTTTAACCGAGTTTTAAATAAAGTATATGTATGTATGTACCCAATCGAGTGTACCCTTGCGTCATTGCTCCGACCATGTCTTCGCAGAGCACGGGACAGCTAAAGGTTATCATTAAAGTTCGATTAACTGTCTAGCACAGATGTTATAAATAAACATTTTGGAACTTTTGGGGTGAAAATGTGCTCAACATTAGTTCTAAAAGCCAGACGTTTCGAGGCTGCTGCCTCTTCTTTAATGGAATGCGTAACGCAAAAAATTGTTTATGATCGCGTCATGATTTGGCGCGAAAGCGAATGAGCCCTCTGAACTTAACTTGGGCACTGATTTAGCCAGATCACGACAGTGAACACTCTTCGTAACGTTATTCGATGAGAGGTTTGATCAGAGACCCTAGAGTCAGGAACATAACCACATAAAAACACATACGGTGACGCCATCATTACCCAAAGGAAGCAAGACTTCCGTTAGGTTAAGATCAGAAACATGAACAAAAACTCTTCTCTTAAAAGAAAAAAAAATAACTTTAAATTGCGTTCCAAGTGAGTGTCTTTCATGGCAAAGAGCGTACTCACCTCGTAAAGTTGAGGATCCTTAAGCCAGGCTTTTGCTGTCTTTGCTGCAGGTGTCACATCTAGAGGAGACGACTCAGCGTCAGCTGAAACAATGGAAGATTTTTTTACCATTTGCCACAATTTCTGGAGTCGAATGTCCATAATTAGTGTTTAGTGAGTTTAGAAAATACGTGATCTTTCTCCGTGCCAGGGATCGGAACTGGACGGGACGTTTTAAATTCCGCCTGATCAAAGTCAAGACCTGCTTCATTGTGGACACCGCTTGATGTTTGTGACACGAAGTCACAAAGGACGATTTTCGCTGCACGAACAACAAACCAAACGACGTCAAAAGCTCGAGGCGCGTAAGTAACAAACCAAAGCCTACCCAGAAGTTTACTCTCTAATCCCTCTAAAACACCGAATTGAGCCGGCCGAGTACCGGGAATAGCTTTTGACTTTCGGCCGAAACTTATGAAAAATAAATGTTCATGCTTGCAACGCCGTATTCATCATCCCACAGTAAGTCTCACTGCACGGCGGGTGTTATCAATTATTTTACTCTCCTCCTAGGCCCCCTTGGGCAACTGATCAGATTTTTTTGCGCGGGTGTGAAAATCTCAACCTATCAGAATCCGAGGCCTTAATAAAATTTGTTCATGCCTGGTTAAGGTGAAACTTGAAAAGGGAAAAAAATTCACGAAGGCAACGATTTTTTCACGAAGGCAACGATACTTTACCTAAAGTAAGAACTAATTATGGAATATTTAACATAAGATTTAAGGGTCCCAAAGTATGGAACTCAATCAGTGAAAATTTGAAAACCTGCTCTATTTAACTTCAAGAAATCAGTGAAAAGCGATCTTATCAATGATTATTACTTATTTGTATTCTTATTAACATTTGAGTTGTTTCCCAGATTACCTGTAAATTAGTCTTTTGCTAAATTCTGTCACTTTTCTCAGTCTTAATGCCTTGTAGTCATATATAAATTTCATTATTTTAGGCTTCCTTCATAGCGTAGAAATAGACCTTTTTCCTCTTCTCTTGTCTTTTTATGTGTGAATTTGTGCTTCAGTTTTCTTGTTGACCTATAATTTATTTCTATTTATTGCTGATGTCAACTGGCTGCCTGGCTCCGCTAGCCCTTATGGTTATTCCAGGCAGCCAGTACTCTAAACGTTTACCTTTAATTTTTCATTGTCAAATTATTCTTTCTTTTTTTTTTTTTTTTTTTTTTTTTCGCAAGAATGAATACAAATAAAGATTGTTGTTGTTCATTATCAACAAGTGGGCACGTGTCGCGTTTGCGCTTTGGTAGTGCGCCTAAGTTGGAAAGCGAAGAAATCAATGTAATAAAACAAACAGCAAGAATGGGTTTTATATTAAGATATTAAGGGGAAAATAGGGCGAATTTAAAATGAAAGATAGAAGGGTAGAAATGAATACACGCGTAATCCAGTTAGTCCGCTAACGGAATGAGGGGCACCTTGCTGTGGTGGCGCACTGTCTGGTCTTTGTCTACTAATTATTCACTTTAAATTTTAATTGACAACTCCTTTCTAATCCAATATTTTCTGACGTTTCTTCAGTTCCCCGTGTTCGGTCATAATTTTACCAGTTGTCTCGCTTTATAATTACCGCAAATGAACCTCTCGAAAAAAGGTGTACGAAAAACAAAAATACAATTTGGGAATTGAGTCTTGTTCTAAATCTCTTCCACTTTTCTACATGATCGAGTCAGTATCTTCTTTTTATTTATTAAAACGTGACTTTTCTACATGATCGAGTCAGTATCTTCTTTTTATTTATTAAAACGTGACTTTTCTACATGATCGGGTCAGTATCTTCTTTTTATTTATTAAAACGTGACTTTTTTACATGATCGAGTCAGTATCTTCTTTTTATTTATTAAAACGTGACTTTTCTACATGATCGAGTCAGTATCTTCTTTTTATTTATTAAAACGTGACTTTTTTACATTATCGAGTCAGTATCTTCTTTTTATTTATTAAAACGTGACTTTTCTACATGATCGAGTCAGTATCTTCTTTTTATTTATTAAAACGTGACTTTTTTACATTATCGAGTCAGTATCTTCTTTTTATTTATTAAAACGTGACTTTTCTACATGATCGAGTCAGTATCTTCTTTTTATTTATTAAAACGTGACTTTTCTGCACTGATGAGCGGGTCAGTATTCTCTTTCCTTCTTTAGTTAAAACGTGGCTTTTCTGCATGAACGAATCAGTGTCCTCTTTTCTTTATTAAAAGGTGACCTTTCTACATGAGCGAGTCAGCATCCCGCTAATTTTGTCCACTTTAGTAAATAGTTCTACAACAAACATAAACTAAATTCACCTAAAAACAAGTGGCAGCCAACTGTTTTGGGAGTTAATTTGCAATTTGGGAATTGAATCAAATTCTAAATCTTTTTCTTTATTAAACTTGACTTTAATTTCTACATGATCGAGTCAGGTACCCCGCTAATTTTGTCCATTTCAGTAAATAGTTCTATGACATCAACGGCAGAAAATAAATTCACCTAAAAAAAGAGTTCACAGAAACCGCAAAGCCTGGCATACACGTTTGCTTTGCGTCGTGGCTATTGCTTCTGGAAAGACCGTAGTGTGTTATCACAGTACACAGCTGTCCACTGGCTCTTTTGCGCCTCAGACCGACTCTTATCTTAGTCATCGTAACTTGAAACACTGCGAGGCTGAAAAAGACCTTGACTTTTATTCATAAAAGTAAGTCATTACTGTTGCTATCAATAATGATTCCTCGAGACATATCCCTACTCTAGTTCACTTGTCAATTTATCTGTGTCTAAAAGAAGTCACTAACGAAAGACTTTCCCTTGATTTGTATAGATTGTATGTATCTGTGTGTGAGTATGTATGAGAGAGTTTTTATCGCGTTCCATTTTTACTCTTCGGATGGGATTGGGGACTGCTGAAGCGTGATTTAGAAGTTCCGCCACAAATGAATCCACCCGATTCTTTCGTAAATATGATCACTGGCGTGACGTTTAAGTTACAAGTATTTGATTTTATGGCTTCAGTAAAGGTGGAGCACCAAAAATACTCATGGAAAATAAAATTAGAAGATATTTGGCTGGAGCTGGAGAAGCGGAGGGAAACGTGAATGTTAAGTTGGGAGATGGCGTTGCCGCTGAATGTTTAGTGCTAGCAGAGGCCTCTTTTCCTTTTATTCAGCGTGCGGGAGAAGTGAGACCTCTGCCATGGGTCGAAACGGTCTTTGATTAAGCCGCCGTCCGCAGTCGTGGACAGAGCTTGTAAAATGCATGCTCCTTGTATTGTTTGTTGAAAGATCATGTGGTAAAAGCATCACGTGATGGTTCTGTCGCTAAGAAACCGCGGCACATGCTCAACAGAGACCGTTTCGACCCACGGCAGAGGTCTCTTTTCTCCCAGACTCTGAACACAAGGAAAAGAGGCCTCCTCTGCTAGCAGGGAACGCTGAATGGTAAGGTGGTCGAAATCAAAGGTGCAGGCGAACTAAACAGTAACAGTGGGCCCACCTACTTACATCATTGGACACTCCCTGGTGATATGCCATTCCCTGCTCCAACTGAGACCCGTACTACAATTATCCATGAAAATGGCTCGATATCAAATTACATTATATGAGCAGCATATAATCTTGTGTTTGTTTTTTAAAAGGTCAAGCAAAATTGATTTGGGTCGATAATGTGGCTAAATCTTTGTTTTTTTTTTTTTTTTTTTTTTTTTCTTTTTTTTTTTTTTTTATTGTAAGTTATCAATTGTAGTGAGGCCTCCCAAGGGGTAGAAGCGACAAGCGACATGGCTTTGAAAACAGGCGATAATCTTCTCCGGAAACTCCGACAAGCCGGAAACAAAATTGCAGAACAAGAGCGAGAGATTGTTTTCTTTGCGACAGTGATATCTGCCACTAACAAAGCAAGTGAGAGACAGGGTCGTAAACGAGCGCTAAGCGACACCAGGGGCCCGTTTCTCGAAGCTACCGGTAATTCCGGGACCCTATAAGCTGTATTGTTTTCCTTCCAGATGGGAGTTTCAAAAGTTTTGAAAATTATGTTCAGTACTAAAGTTATCAGCTTAAGAAACAAAATGGACTTCATTATAGAGGTCAGAACACACCTTGCTTTTCTTGAGGTTTTGATTTCAAGATATGGTTTCGGGCGCGTTAAGTTACCAGGAAGCGCCCCAGAGTACCCCTTGGAACCCCTCTGTAACTGCAATCAACGCACATCCAATATTCAGTCAGTAAAATGTACATGTAAATATGCATCTCACGTTTCGGCAACACATCAGCCTATTCCACCTCAGGCCATTATTTTTGATTTAATAGCTATGGAGTAGGAAGTTTATAAGAGAGTAAGTAGCAATTGCTTAAGCAATTGAACGATTTGCAGCACAGAACAGACCTTAAACCATTTGTTACCAAATATTTAGAGAGCTAAGCCCAGTATCTCTCATGAATTATATTTTCAGATCACTGAAAATGGTGGCGTTGACATTGTTCTGTCGAAATGCCGAGGACGCATCAAAACCTCGGACGCCACTATTCCAACGTTTTTCCTGTGGAGTTGGTCACGTCATGAATGACTTTACCCGCCAGCTTCTCGCCTCTTTCCGGCTGGTTTTTTTCATGAAAGTGCTCGGTCTTTCTGCAGCTAATTCTGGTTGGTTGATATTGTATGGAGTCTTTATTGTTGCTGCAATGATGCCAGTCAGTGCATTCTTGATAGACAGAATTAGCATTCCATTTCTGTCTCGAAAGCTTGGAAGAAAGAAGTCTTGGCATCTGATTGCAACAGTGGTGGGAGCAATCGTCATTCCGCTGTACTTTAGTTCTTGTTTACCTTGCCAAAGCAGTGATGAGCAGTGGCAACTGATGCTGTACTTCGCGATGCTGAACACGTGTTTGGCGTTTGCTTTTGGCACATTGGAGATTGGACACTTGTCAATAATCCCTGACATCGCTAAAGATCAAAGTGAAGCCGTTGAGTTGAACGCATGGAGGTTTGTTTTCTTGTCCTTTATATTCATTAGCTATAATTTATGATTTCTCTGACAGGTAGAGAGTTCTTTGTAATGAGTATACTAACCATATCTAGACTGCGAGCAGTCCCTCTTTCTTTCCTTCGTCGATCTTGTGAGCAAACGCGAAGCCCGAGCAAGCGGAAATTTGGACGAGCGGAAGTCAAGTCGCTCGCTTGCGCTGACTTCCACTCGCCCCAATTTCCGCTCGCTCGCGCTTCGCGCTCACCCACAGGATCGACGAAGGAAAGAAAGAGGGACTGCTCACAGTCTAAACACTATCCAGACCATATTGCAGATACAAAGGCTATCAGTCAGAAGTTTCTACTGAGGTCAGAAATCGTTATTTATGACGTCATATGAGGCGGTTAAGTTAATAGGACCACAGACAGCCAAGCTCTCTTTATGAACCACACAAGGAACACAATATGGCGTCGAATTATAAGGGTTTGTATGGGATTTTCTACAAGATATCCATGAAGGTCGTTAAAAGTGAAAATATTCAATAAAAAATGGCTTACCTTATTCCATACGTGTGTTTACTCTAGCCATCCATACACACATACATGAGAAATAAAAATAAACAAAAACCAGTTCAAATACTTACATTTTTGAAAATAAATTACAGATTTACCGGCTACATTTCTTCCTTGGTTTCCTCCGAGTTGTGCACATTTTTCGCACATGTAAACACGACGCTGCGCGGTTTTGATTGGGTGCTTGAGACAATGGAGCAGTGTAGATTCATCCTGAGGGGACCCCGGGTGTTACAAGAAGTGTTGCTGACAAATTGAGGTCTATTACCCGCGAGTCTTGGTTTGCCAACATGACGAGGTTACCAAGCCGATTTCAACGGTCGTTGTGTCGTGTTTAAAATGTACACGGGTGTCTGCCATCGTTTTATCGTTTCACTGGGGACACGAAGAACCACTCGGCGTCGATCTCAGGGCTGCGATTGTGTGGCTAGAGAACTGAAATGAAAGATCAACCTTTGCCCTTGAATTCTGCGGTGGATTTGTGACCGTGGGTACATTTTAGCCTGGATTTTTGACTTCGTTCGGCAGGCTGTCCGGACTGCCTGTGTTTCGCCTTGTCTCCTCTTTATGAATAGAAAACCAGGATTCAAAAAAATCGCTTAAATCAAGTTAAATCGGTAAAATAACGACACCAGGAGTAAACAACACACGTATGGAATAAGGTAAGCCATTTTTATTGAATATTTTCACTTTTAACGACCTTCATGGATATCTTGTAGAAAATCCATACAAACCCTTATAATTCGACGCCATATTGTGTTCCTTGTGTGGTTCATAAAGAGAGCTTGGGATGCCTGTGATAGGACACGATTTCAAATGATCAACTAAAGTAAGTAAAACTGTTTCTACAATAATTCAAAAGGTCTGGCGTGCGTTTCTTAAAACTCCGGAAACCATTTCGGGCCCGAGAAGTATTTTTCTAGTCGGTTGTCTATCGCTTGGTGTTAGCTTTTTGAACAAACTAGCCCACTGTATTTCTTAATTTTATAGCATACTTTCTTAATAGATTATTAAACATATTACAAATCGAATTTCAGGGTATGAACCAAATACAAGTAAACGTTTTCGGGAGTTTCGAGAAACCGTCGCGCCTGGTGACATTTGCTCGCCCATTAAGAAAGATATAAGCCTGGAAATATCGCCTCCAGAATCTTCCCTATCACCCAAATATTCCTCTTCGTTATTTGATCTTTTCATTTTCTTTCTTTCTTTTTTCCAGGACTGCATTTTCATTCTTGAGCGGGATCCTGACTTACCTTGTGTCTTGGGCAGTTTTTGGTCAGGACACCAGTGACCAAGTTACAGCAGAAAGTTCAATGGATTTTACGGTAAAGAAAAAAAAGAAAAAAACAAGCAAACAAACAAACAAAAAGAAAGAAAGAAAGAAAGAAAGAAAGAAAGATAAGAAAAGGAACGGAAAAGACATTTCGTCAAAAATAATTTCTTTCTGCCTCGACATTTATCAAATGTTATCATTTTTTCCCCCGCAGGTAACGAGTCTAATTTTGGTAGGCATAGGTCTACTTTCGGCCTTAATCTTTCACTGGGGAACCAACGAACCTAAACCTGGCGAACTTGAGAAAACGACATCAAACAGCGCTGGAGAATTTGCTCAGGTAAGGTAGACGCTACATTTTTGTCACAGGTAATATGCCAGAAACAGAGCTGTGAAGCCCCAGCAAAATACGAAATTATTGGTGACCAAAGACGTTGATGTTTGAAGCGCTGGCCAAACGTTAACGGTTAAAACATGTTTGATTACAGAAACATCAAGCAAAGCCCGGCTACACGTTCAAACATTGTTATAAAACATTTGTTGGATGAACAATGTTAGAACGTGTAGCATGCATGTTTGATGACGTTTGCTCAACATTTTTTGTTGGAGGAATGTTTTGATTTCGATCAAACATTTTCTCCAACAGTCTACAAATGTTGAAGCGTGTAACCGCCCTTTCAACAATGTTGTTGCAAAGGGCGTAGTCTCCAATCCGATAGCCTATGGCGGAGGTGGAAATTGTTGAAGCCAGAATCCCGAAGCGACGTGTTTCCAACAATGTTATATGCGTATCCAACGTTGTTAGAAGAGTTCTTGTTGGGACGTGTTCTTCTAACAATGTTACAACGTGTAGCCGGGACTATACAGACACTAGCATTCATTGTGTCGTGTTGTAGTCCACAGGCATGCATGTTCTTCCAAAGGATCGATTATTTGTTTCTTCTTCACTCTATCTCCTTGCTTTCGTTTTACTTTGTTTTTTTTAACTTCAACTTCAGCCACGTCGACAAAACCTACTTTCGTGTTAATTAACTGGAACAGCCGTATATTCAAAACGCGATATCTATAGATACAAGCGAATGAGCTTCCGCAGCACGCTTGCGCGCGCAGAACATGTCTTTGGCCAAACAAACCCAACATTAATAATCCACACACAAGAACAAAATAAATATTTCAAGTTGCTTGATGGTGGCTACACGGCACAATACTTGATCACCAAACGGTATAAATAAATGCTTGTTAGTATGACTATGAGTGTGAGTGTGAGTATTGGTGTTCGTTATCTCTTTTGTTTCGTTTTGATTCTTCATGTTTGTCCAATGCAATAGTAGTATCTTTGTTTTATACGATTTACTTGCTGCTCTAAGCTTAATTGATGTATTCATTTATGTTAGGTTGATATTTTGTGTATGTGTGTTTTCCGACCCTAATAATTATTGTAATTTATTTCTTGTAACTCTTAGTTATTTTAGGAAGCCAATACACCTTTTTCTTTATTCAATTTCATTGTTTGTAAAATTCGACCTTATGCTTATTTAAATCCCAGACGGTCGGGGATTTCACATTTTCCCGACCGTCCCAGATTATGCCGATTAATGAAAACGCGAAATCGTACACATCCCCGATCGTCTAGGATGGTCGGAGACAAATCGGGAAAATCGGGAGCGTTTCTATTTTCCCGACGCGTCCCAGATTTCTTTGATGGTCGCCGAATATTCCCGACCAATGAAACTGAATCGGTATCATCTGGGACGGTCGGGAAAAAGTGAAACCCCCGAACGTCTGGGATTTTCCCGACATATGGAAACTAGGCTGAGAGTAAAATAAAGTTGCTCTAGACGTTTGATGATGTTTGGTTACCAAACATTTCCCGTTTGGCAGTGGCTTTAGAACAACTCCTCTATACTAATTTCTTGTCATTTTATGAACACTACCTAAGCAGTACTGAAAATAAAAATATATGATTTTCATATATTCATTCCCTCATTAATCAAACGCTTGTTTAACATTACTTAGACTTTTTTTGCAACTTATCTTCCAGGGGAAATATTCTTTTACACCATCGCATTCCATTCTACAATCCATGACTTATATTGGAACAGGTACGATCTTTAATTTCTAGCAATTTGACCTGCAACTTTGTACTGACTGTTAACATGTCCTCGTTTTCGCTTTAAACTGTCTTTGCAAAGTTTCCTCACACAAGAAATGGTGTCTGGAAAACTGAGATTTCTGAAGATGCTGAGTCGGAAATGTGTTATTGTTTTTTGAATGAATTTGATTTTAAACGTGACACGTTAAATGGATTGAAGAGAAAATAACAACTGATACGCATGGCATGGGAAATTTAACCGGTTTGGTTACCTTGCTTTTCATTGAAAGGAAAAGAACGTTAGCAATACAGTGGAAGCCCAGATTTGTTTCATTTTAAGTGAATTTCATTTGAGATCAGTTTTCTGTTGTTTTCCAGATGTGCACAGTCGAAAGGAAATGATGCGCGAGAGATTCATTGATAGCTTGAAGAATTTCGAATTAGAAAAGGATGCACAAGCCAATGCAGAGGGAAATCCCGTGAAAAAAAAGGAGTTTTGCAAGGCAATTTATTAACGCTTTGCTTTCTATCAATGACTTGACAGAAACTCAAAGTAGTGAGGAATCCCCCACTTCTGAAAACAATGTTACTGTAGTTAATGTGCTCCCTCCATCAAAAACACCAGCACAGGATGACGACCAGATGTTGAAAGAAGTGAAGCAGCTATCGAATGAGACAAAAATAAGCGTTCTTGTCAGCATTGTGTTTTCACTAATCGGAATAGATCCTACTACAAGCGAACAGTCGGAAACTTCCTACGAAATAGAGACAAGCAGAGCAGTGGTCACTTCTAACAGAAAGAAATATTGTGTGGGGTCAATTGGTTTTGACAATAAAGGACTTTATTGCGATGACGCAGAAACGACCTATCAAGATGGAATCCATGACACAAAGATGTCCTCCCGCCACTGCGCATCGGGTTCGCCGAAAACCAATTGCGGTTCTTCATCCTTAAAAGTCACGACAAAGAAAGAATCTTCCGTTTCAATTGCTGGCCCTGAATCTGATGTTTCGGAGACATCTGAACCAAAGAAAATACGAGCCTGGCTTAAAGATCCGCATCTTTACCAGGTATTTTGCCGAAATTTAATTGGTGGCAGAGTGCTTAATGAATGATAGATGACCTTTACTGAACATTGCTTCCCTTCGCCAAAGCGGTCTGTCAAATTTCACTGTTATTTCTTTGCGCAGGTGTCATTAATATACACATGTACAACGGTCTTAGAGGGACTCTCATTCGCCTATCTGCCATTCTATCTGATTTACAGAATGCAGTTTGGAAAGGTAATTACATATAATAAACAGAAGTTAGTCACTGTTCATCGGAGTAGGTACAAGAATTCGTTTCTCCATCCTTATAAGGTTGGTTGGCTGCGATTGGTGCGTTTCAATATTTTTTTAATTATTATCATTATTTTTTTAATTGGATCGAGAAACTCTTCCCTCTTCCCTCTCCCACTACTGATCTCTGCCTGTTTTTTTTTTTTTTTTTTTTCTTTCTTTTCCTTTTTAGTTGTTTCTTTTTTTCGTTTCGTGGTTTAAAACTTCGATTCCGTTATCCCTTTTTATGTAATCGTCAGTGGATAGCTTACTTCCGGTGTCATTTGCTTGCTCAGAAACGACAGACTTTCCGGTACACACGGGCGAATAAAATCAGGTGTCCCATTTTTACTGTAGTTTTAAAAAATGTCTATAACCAATGAACTTTTAAGTCGTATTGTGCATCATGCACCAGGCGCTTTTATTTTATTTTAGTTTCAGAGCTTTTATTATTTCAAAGAGGGGAGGGAGGGGTTGTACGCTCTCACCGCAATTTCTTCGGCCTCCTCTTTCTGGATTTTCTGGATCCGCGCCTGAAAATGTCCTTGTGATTCTTTATCGCATTGCTATTCCTGTTCCCGCTACGTACATGTTGCCGCACTTACAAGGAATCGCGCAGACCACACCGTCTTTTTTGGTCGTACCTCAAGTGTTTGAGGTTGAACCAAGAGTGGCGTCGCATTAAGAAGAGCGGTGCAAAGGCCTTGTTATATAGTGGACAATGACAAAGAGTTTCCGCTACTCCATTAATTGAGGAAAAACCGAGGTAATAAAAGCAGAAATCCTTGACAATTAAAAAGGAGAAAAAAGAAACTCTCAACTGGAATCTTGACCGTTTATCTATATTCAGTTTTTTCACCACCTTCGCAAGAGGTAGCCATTATCATTGCTCTTTACTTAAGCATCTCCTTTCCCTTGTTATTTGTCACTTTTCCTCCAAGTTTTATTCCATGATTCGATTTATGATTTAGTACAAATTTGCCGGCCTTCATTATTATTAATTGCTTAATTTTCTACTTTTTCCCCGTTTCTCTTAGAACGCCATTGCTTATGTACCAATGATAATGTTAGTCAGTGCAACTTTATCTTCTGGGATTTCAAAGAAACTTATCAAAATAATTGGAAGCAAGGTAAGAGTGACAATATTATAGGTAACCTTTAGTAGTGCCTTAATTGTAATACTGAAGCAAAGCGTTGGGTGATTGGTAAAAAGTTAGAAGGATTGAAAAAAGGCGGGTACATAGAGTTTAGTGCTTAAGTCAGAGACAGTTAATCTAATTAGCACAAAAAAGGCACCAGGGAAAGACACATAGTGAGTATTAAAATACACAAGGATCAATATGATGGGTTTCAGTACTGTAATCTCTGAAAGTGACTAAGAGACCAGGTTTTGTTTCCTTTACCGACTTTCTCCACTAACTGGAGTCTCATAACTTAACAATTTTTACTTTTAGCCGTGTTTCATCTTTGCTGCGTTTCTCGTGATGGGTGCTTGTGCGTGGTTCTATTTCATCACTCCTTCCAACAAAGTCATGATCTACCCGGCCGTTGTATTACTAGGCTTTGGATTTTCTACGATGTTGGTCAATTCGCTTAGTTTCGCCGCAGAACTTATCGGAGAAAACAAGGCAAGGACAATATTCTATATGGCAAAAACTGTGTTTTCCCTGCTAGATGTATTTGACATCCCCTATAGGTTCATATTTTGTGAGTTATCTATTCGTTTCGCTCCCTTTAAACGATGGTTATTTCAGTACTTGCGTTTAGCCTCATTTTTATGCCGCACTTGCAGTAGTCCACAAAACTAGCACAATCCGACTCTACAACATACGTAGCGTTAGCCAGAAGAGTTAAATCTGTCAGAATCCGTTGTCACACCTTTACAGGGCTGTACCAACTCGTTAATATGAGGCTAGTTCGATGTCCACCTCGCCGAACATTCTATAAGAAATTTAACGAATTATAACGACTGTATTCTGTAAGCAATAACGAGATATTAACGCTTAAAACGCCGATACCCCAATTTCGAAAGCGCTGGACGTTCTAGATACCCTGTCCATCCCGTAGTTTGTTTTGTGATGGCTCAGAAAGCAAAAAAAAAAAAAAAGAAGTTTGAGTAAGATTATTTTGATATCATGAAACTTTGCTTAGACTCCCTTCCTGCTTACTCTTTCTAGCTCACGCTACACCGGTTACAAGTTTACAATTTTCTCAGGTTCTAAATACTTTATTTTCATTTTCTAGAGCACCTCTGGTTTCGTATTTGCCTTTATGGGTTTGATGTCAGGACTGATGAGAGGCGCTTTGGTAACCGCAATCCAGAAAATGTTTCCTGAAGAAAGGTAGATAGCATTAATTGGGTTTAAATAAATATTAATTAAATATAAATTGGCATAAATATAAAGGACAAACCGTGATGTTTCATAGCAAGGGATACAGAAATGAATTAAGCAATGACGTTTGAAGACTTCATACAAACAGGCGAATAAATGTTCTACGTTTTAAAAAGCTTTTTAACGAATTAAAGTACTCAAAACACGAAGGAGTTATTTAGTGAAAATTACTCACACTTAACTTAAGCTTCTTAGTCTCTGCCTCCACATCTTATAAATTGCAAATATTTGTGTTTGTTCCCAAGACCAAGACCGATCACAGATCAATGCTTAAAAATAAAGTACACAAGACAAACTTGTTGTCATTAGTGTCAATATATGTTCATGCCAACGACACAAAGCTGCGAGTTGTTTGTTTGACTGTAGTTATCTTAGGCTATGTCTACACTATGTCGGATAGCATTTTCTGCCATTGTGAAAAATACTCCGGCCTGATGTGAACGGCAGTGACCCAATACCGCAGTTATCTTTTCACTAGAATGCAATCCTTGCTCCTTGTTGTTGATTTCTGTTTCGGTTCGATTCTTTGCTCACACTACTCCAGAAAGTGTCACGAAAACCTATCCGATATCATGGTGACGATTCGCTTTCAAGACCGCAGCGGCCCAGCATCGTTCCAACGCAAAAACCGTGCCGAAATCATCGTTTTGAATGTGAACAAAAGTCCTATCCGATATGGTTTTCGTGCCGGCACAAGAGCTATCCGGTATAGTGTAGACATAGTGTAAGAAACACGTTTCCTTAAAGGGGCACTGTCACGCAATTTGGATAAATTGTGTTGCAAAGATTTTGCAGTTTTCCTGCAAAGCACTTAATACGCGAGCTGAAACCATTTGCGGTTGTTTATGGCCACCGATGACGAGGAGGAAGGGGATTACACTTGAAAAAGTTAGGATAACAGATTTCAATTTTTTTCACTGTGTCTTGGAAAAATCACTGTAAATTAATATTTCTTCCAAGAAATGATTTGAAATCACCCATTTGTGTTACTTGACCTATTCGTGTAATAGAAAAAGTACTACTTAATTTTCACAAACTTATAACAGCAATTGCCGCGACAGCAACCCTTTAAAGGGGCAGTGTCACGCTATTGTACCATCACTTTAAAAAGCTTAAAATTGCCAATACCTCAGTGGAAACCCTTAAATAATGGTCTAGTTTTGCTGCTAAAGACTGTACTACTGCCTCGACACTATAAACTCTTGTATTCCATCAAAGATGACGAGGATGGAAATGGATTGAAATTTGAAAAAACCTGCCAGTTTTGTGAAAATTTCAAGCTGTGCATGGAAAAATCACCAAAAAAAAAATATTATGGTTAGCTCTTCCTGCTAAAATTTCATTGGAATTAATCTTGCTGATTCTGTAAGAGCATTTTTTGCACGAAAACAGGTAAAAGGCAGTAATTTTAGCAGAACTGAACTAAAAACAGAAAATTCCCGGTGACAGTGCTCCTTTAAATCAAGCGAAATGGGACGAGATTGGAAAAAGGAACTCTAAAGGATTTAATGGATGTCAAAAGAACAATTCAGCTGAAAATACGGCTCTGCAGCTAACCATATTCAATTAAACGGCGAAGGCCTTTTATTTCACTTCTGATTTTTCCTTTGTTCTACTGTATAAAATGTTTGTAAGTGAAACCTTCTAACCCAACGTTTCGTCGCGCTGGAGTAAAAAAAAAAAGGGCACTTCAAGATAGATTTTCCTGATGAAAAGCTGGACCGGACTCGCGCGTTATTAGTGAGCTTAAAATGGCTCACACAGGTTTCCAGCATTTTTCAGCTATTTTGTTTTGATGGATCATAACTACCTACCATAACATAACTACCAACCTTTGCACATTGTTCCCTTTATAGCGATATCAAACAAATGCCCAATCATTGATCAACAAGTTATGAATCTTTTTTTTTTTTTTACATAAAAGGTTACCATAGCAACACTATCACTTGTCTAAAACACCTAAAGTTGTCTAATTCAGAAGTTTGCAATTGACAAAGTTTTTCTTTGTATATATCTGTAGCAAAACATCTGATAGCTGCGAGGAGTGTGGGGAATATGTACGTCTCGTGTTTTCATTCGTGCCCGGCGCACTCGCTGGAATCAGTTTGTTGATTTTGTTGCTGTTTCAAGTTTCACAATCAATCTGTCAGCGAAAAGGTGAGTTACAAGTCGTAAATTATGTCATGGTTAGAACAAATGGCTCAATTTGCCCCTATCTTTCAAGTTTCTTAATTAAACATGCATCCAATGTTGATGTCATTTGCCTTTTTTAACGATGCTGCACGTAGTGTCAAAAAATACCCAGTCAGCCAGAGTGTGCCAACTATAGTCAGAAATGAACAAATATTGGAAGAAAGAGCTAGAAAAAGAAAGACCCCTTTCAATTGGAATCACACTGAGAGATAACATACATTAGTACAATTCTCGTGAGATTACTAATCTATAAGCCCTTTCTATTTCAAAAAAATTTCTGTTTTCTTCAAAACTTTCTTTAATGGGAAGCTTGTTCCTTACTATTTTTGTCAGGGCTATACTCCGGCAGTGCTTTGGTCATGCGATTAATCCACTTGACGAACTGAGTAATGTTTTCCCGCGGCTTCGCTGCAAACTAACGAAGCTTCCATTAAATGTAATGTTGAAACAAACAAACAAACAAACAAATAAACACAAACAACAACAAATGCGCCGCAAACAATATAATTATTTATTGTCATATAACAGAAGGCCCTAATTTGGCCATTTTGTTTATTTTTTTTTTATAACGGTTTTATTACAGATCCTCAAAAAGCTACCAAAGAAGAGCATAATGGAGTTGAAGACACTCGCTGTTAGCAAAGAAACAACAAAATAATTCCATAATCATGTAATGCACTGTGTAATTATTTCAGTTTTTCTAGCAGAAAATGTTTATTTGGATTTTTCGTTTTGTTTTGTTTTTTGAACTTGTACGCGTTCGTCGAACCCTGATTGATAATTTTTTAAAGTTTTTTTTTTAATTGTAAATGTGGTAGAACACAGAAAGAAAAAAAAAACACTTACACTTACAATT
>JAEMWC010000008.1:1450000-1497500 GCA_016490735.1 Pachyseris speciosa
CACAACGCGTACCATATTTTGCCAGTAGGTCCGGATGGCTCGACACTAGAAATTAAAAACTACAAAATGAAGATGGCGGGACTTCCATTTCGCCGTGGTATCCAAATATCCCAGAATGCAATCAGGGCGCCAAAGAGAAAAACAGAAGCTGTCAAAAGTGGCTCGAATTGATCAAATGGCTGATGCTCGGCTCGTTTTTCAGGGGCACCCAACTAGCCAAATCAACCAAAAGCTGTAGAAAGGCATTTTTAAGTACCTTGTGGTGTTTGAAGTCTGTTTAAAGTGTTGTTTTCATAAGCTAGAAGAAGTTCATCTTTTCGGATTCCCTAGCTAAAATTTTAATTGCCCGAAAATGTTAGGGAACAAAATCTTCCTTTGAGAAAATGCAAGCTGAAATGAACTTTCCACGAGCGTTCTAGGGAACTACTTTCTTTCCGAAAGTGCTAGCTGACGTTTTCGATTGTCAAAAACAGCAATTACGACCTTTCCGAAAACCTCAGAGGCTATGATTTCCCTATTAGATATCTACCGAAACTTGTCGTTGGGTGCCCCTGGTTTTTTGGCGTGAGAGGCAAAATTGGAGACAAATGCTTAGTCATGAGATTAAATGAACATGCAAAGACGCATCTCTTCGCTTTCCATGTCAATCTTTTGATTTTAGCGGACTTCGGTGGTTTTATTGCGGAATTCTTAAACCTTTTGAAAAGAAAACCACGGCGAAGCGCCTCTGGTACCGAAGTACGGTCACCGGAAGGAAAACGAGCCTGTGAAGACTCGACACTCAGTGACTCTACAATTTACGACGAAGTCGACGAAGGCAACGAAGCCATGCCAGCGCTGAGCCTGTCTGACAACATACTCGAAAAACGTCACCAAATACTAAGTTAGACAGCTTGGAAGCTAAAACAAATACTGCAGTAGAAGAAAAAGTCACCCATCTAGAGAATACGGTTGCTAAAATGCAGGACGACATCTCCGCGGTGAAACAGAAGAACAAAGACCTGATGACCACAGTAAATGAAACAGATAAAGCTTTGGCTTTCATGAACGAAGACGTGGAAGAATTGAAGACCCAGGAGAAGAGGCATAAGATTGAAATAGAAAAACTTAACTAGAAAATGTGTTACATGGAATTGTATCAGCTTCCAGAGAATCTCCGTTTTAATGGAATATCTGAGAATGCTGCTGAAAAAGATACAACTGAAGTAATTTACAAATTCCTTAAGAATCAGGCGTCACCATTCCTAGCAATCTATCGAGGGACTCGCACGCTACGCGCATTGTACTTAGGGCCAATAGAATGTTGGGTCTCTTAAAGAGACTTATCACTTATCACCGACTTTTAAGTCAGGAGGACACTTTATCTATCTCTCGTGAAGTCACAGCTTTCCTATGCGACAGAGGTATGGTCTCCTGCTAGTGTCAATCTGAGAACGATCTTAAAAAGAGTCCAGAGGCGCGCAACTCGCTGGGTACTAAGAACTAAAATTGGCGAGATGTCCTGTAAACAGCGACTGCTGACTCTTTGCATACTACCACTAACTTACGACAGAGAACTTAGAGATCTTGTTTATCTCTGTAATTGTATTTCCGGATATACCGACCTAAATATCGGTCGATATGTTACTTTTGTCACACATGGCCGATTCCGCTCTAAGAACCCTACCCTCGTACTAAAACCTGGTTACTTTAAAACCGCAACTTTTCAGACCTCTTTTTTCAATAGAATTGTATAACCCTGGAACATTATCTGTAATCTCGCCCTCGTGACAAGATTTATAGTCTAAGTATGTTTAAGAACTTTCTCCGCGCCACTTATTTTACTTTACAGGACACTACTTGTAATGTTAACATGCCCTGCACCTGGTTCCTCTCCAGCAACAGCCCCTGCCACTGTTCTTAATTTTATCTGACTGATTTTACTTGCACCTTACTGTGCACTATTAGTAATTAGATTTATTGTAATTCTATTAAATTTTAAAGTTCTTCCCTAATTTTTAATTAGATTTCTGGGCTGCTCCTCGCATGGGATACTTTTCCCGTTCACGCAATCCCTTTTGGTCTTTTTATTTCATTTCTCATTGATTTACTTTATATGTATGTATTTACTTAGGAGAACAATAAAGTTGATAGACGAATCAATTTGGCATCGATCGAGCTCGAGTAATAGAGTTAAGCCGCGGCTACACGAGCGATTTTTCACTCGCGCCGGTGATGCGATTTTTTCAATTTTGTCGCGTCACCAGCGCGCGATGAAAATCGCAAGTGTAGCCACTCTTGAACGTCGCAAGAAAAAAATCGCGAGAAATTGAATGAGTTTAATTTTTCGCGATTCTTTTTCTGCGATTTTTTGAGCTGTCGCATCACCTGTGCGAGGGTGGCTACACGGGTGATTTTCACTGCGCGCTGGTGACGCGACAATTAAAAAAAAAATCGCATCACCATCGCAAGCAAGAAATCGCTCGTGTAGCCGCGGCTTTACAGACACGTTCACAGAATATGAAAAAAGAAGCAAGGTAGGGAAAGGCCTATTGTTGTTCGCTTTCTGTATTTTCAGAATCGAGAATTGATTTACAGTAGAGCGGTAGAGGAGAGAGATTCCTTAGGAACAGTTTACGTGTCCGCCGAACTACCAAAGAAAATCCGTGAAAGTAGAAAGAAGTTATGGCCTCACTTTAGGAAAGCAAGGTCGGAGGGAAAACAGCCTTTTTTAGTCTCCCAGAGCCAGATAAATTCTTGATTGATGGAGTTCACTTTAAAGCAGCAAAGAACGACGAGTAGTATTTACTTCTTGTGAACACCAAACACCAGCGATGATGTTTTATTCATTTATTACTGCAATGTTAACACTCAACTGTAATTAAGTTATTTATACGGAAAGATGATCGAATTTTCAGGGTGCTGTCGCCAATGTTTGTTCAGTTATTTCATCACCATCATCATCAACTTTCATATTACTCCACCAGTATTAAAAAATTATGGGCCTTTGTGAGTAATCCACTCTGACTGAGTTATGAAAATGCCAAGGCCCGCCAGGAGTCTATGGCTACAATATATTTATTTTTATCTCTTTTTCTTTGTTAAAAAAAAAAGGGTTCTTTATGCCGTTGCAAGGAGTAGCGAAGAATATAAATAACAAGAAAGAGTTCACTCAAATTCCTATTGCTTAGTTGAAATGAGCCCCTTCTGATTTTTCAGTGGTCGTTGGAGGAGACTTCAATGTAATATTTGACTAGGATTTCGACGGGAGTGGCGGTATTAAGAATACGAAAGCCTCAGTTAAGATTTTAGAAGATAATATCTGAAACAGGACTTTATAGATATTTGGCGTGTTAGGCACCCCACAGAGAAACGTCAGTTTACTTGGCGTCAGAGGACTCCAATTATTCAGAGACGATTAGATTATTGGCTGGTAAACGATGGTTTACAAGACGACGTCGTTACGGTAGATATAATACCTTCTATTAAATCAGACAACTCTGCAACAACATTGCACATTAATGGTTTAGATGACAGCGAACGTGGTCCATATTTTTTGAAATTTAATTGTGCTTTAGTGGATGATAAGGACTATCTTGGACTTCTCGACGAGAATATTAAAAAGTTGCTTTAAGAATATAAAGAGGTTGATGATAAGCGTGTTCTCTGGGATTTGATAAAATAGAAAATTCGACAATCAGCTATTAAGTATAGTAAATTAAACGCTAGGATTAGGAAGGCAAAGATCAGCGAGTTGGAAGAAAAATTACAGACCTGCACCAAGAAATGCGACAGTGACCCATCTAAAGAAAGCGTCGAGGAGCTGGAATGCTTGCAGGCGGAATATGACGAACTCTATGACTATATCACTCAGGGTGCTATTGTTTGCTCCCGTGCAAACTGGTATGAAAAAGGTAAAAAAAAAATAATAACAAATATTTCCTGAATTTAGAAAAATCAAATAAGAAAAAAAGTTGTTTACAGAACATTGCCACAAGCCAAGGAAAAATTACAACTAACCCTAAGCTAGAGACAAACGGTGAATTAGAGTCTTTTTACTCCAATCTTTATAACGAAGAGAATAGCGGTCATACATCATCATTTCTTGATGATCTAAAAAAAGTTTCCA
Source organism: Pachyseris speciosa (assembly GCA_016490735.1). NCBI lineage: Eukaryota > Metazoa > Cnidaria > Anthozoa > Scleractinia > Pachyseridae > Pachyseris > Pachyseris speciosa. The sequence continues at coordinate 1,454,109 of JAEMWC010000008.1, forward strand.
GCCTTGCTTGACTTAAGAATTACGAACCGTATGTGGAGGGAAGATAGATTATAATGATTGTTTTAAAGCTTTACAATCTTTTCAAAAAATTAAACTCATGGAGACGACGGACCAACAATAGAATTTTATCTGTCCGTTTGGCCTCTGATTGGAAGACATTTAATAGAGTGCATATACTTTTCTTTGAGTTTGGAGAACTTTCAAATTCTGAAAAACAGGCTATAATTACACTTATTGAAAAAAAATAATAAATGTTGATGCAAAAATTATTTCTCAAGTCCTAGCAAACCGTCTAGAAAATGTTTTGCCAAAATTAATACACCCAAATCAGAATGAGTCCGTTAAAGGCAGGTCTATTTTTGATGCAGTTAGAACAATCGATGATAAGTAGGGTGAACTAAGTTTGTTTTTTAGGGAGGAGGACATCGCCAAGAATGATGCGACACATCCGGGACTTTTGCAAGGGGACCGCGCGAGATCTGAAATTCACTAATGAGTTAAGACACCCGTACAAAAGAGAGAGTGGCGTAGAGGTGGCTACCAGCGCATATTTTAGGCCCGATACAGACGCCGTAATTTTCATGAACCGAAATTCGAATTTGGACCGACCCAAATTAACAAAGTTACCCCTGTTGATTCAGACGTCGAACTTCATTTGTCGTTCCACAGGCGTTCCTAATACAGTTTCAGTTCTAGTTCTGAATAAAACTGATTTAATATGTACAATATAATAATTTATGCATTAAGCTCTGCACATGAAAAGTTCGGCGTCTAAATCAAAGCCGTTCCAAGGTCGAAATTTCCGCTTCATCCCGGCGAAAAGAACGCCTGAGCCGTTCTAAATTAAAATGAGTCTTTCCTGCTGATCCTGTAGGCTTATTGCTGCCTTGCACTTTGCAGAACAAAGGAAGTTAACGATTTTGAATTTCTCGCGGGAACGGTAATTTCTTCAAATCTCCTGCCACAAAAACAATGGCACATACAATCTTGGTCTGACCCGCTCGCTTAAACAGGTCAGATGAATGAGCGCGAGTATTAACTGGAAAACATTTTGCGTGGCTCGCACCACCGACCAGATTTGAAACTGCGTCATTTTTAAACACTGCTTTCGAAATTTCGAAGTAGCAGTGTTCGACTTTTCGAAATTTCGAGAAGATGAATTTTCGAAGCAGCGAATTTTTGCCGAAAAGAAAAGAATAGCCGCAAAGTCTATTGTGTTTAAATTTTTAGCACGGAGCAACGAGCGTGAATTTTCCGCGGCATGGTAAACGTGAAAGAGTAATATATATACCCGGTTCTACAAGGCGTACAGAGAAGATTTAAAACGGCAAAATACTCTTGTCTTCAAGGCTGAAATTCGATATAAACCTTCTTTCTGAAACGCCGCCACGGCTTAGTGAGGTCATCGATTGAAGTGGTAAGTTTTACTTTCTCCGTAATTGACCGACAAACTTTCTTCTCTAAGTTGTTTAAAAATCTAATACCCTTGGGCTGTAAGCCTTTAAGATGAAGGGTCTGAATTCGTTTACCAACATAGATTGTACATGTGATTGTCTTGTGCTAAGAGCGGGGCCCACCTTTAATGGCAGCGCTATTGTTGCCTTTATCGCACCATGGGATTAACTTCACGAAACCAAACTTTGATTGACAGTAATTAAAATCTCCAAAGAGACTCGAATATTCCCAGCGCTAAATTTCTTCGACTGGTTGTAAGTATGCAAATTCTTATGACTTCCGTGGAAAAACTAGGCACTGTAAGTACATGTCGCGAAGGACAATAGTATTCTGGGCGAATGGAGGGGGATTTGGGGAAGAGGTTGGGGCAGTTACTCCGGCCAAGGGATGTTGGCCTATATATATAATAGGATTGAGCGTAGCATTGACCTATATCTCGATAAATAAATCAACAGATTTTAGGTAGACCTGACTTACAACAGGTACTTAGGCTACACACGAACCCGAGCAGCTGTTTAAAAGCTCAGGTGTCCCCTTAATTAAGAAAGCGCAAATAAAATAGAAGCTACAGTGTTAGTTGTTTCAAGTGCATATGCCAAAATTTACGAAAACTAATCTAACTACAACTGAAATCATCATCATCATCATTATCATTATTATTATTATTATTATTATTATTATCATTCTTTTTATTATCATTTGCATTAGCATTTAACTTATGCTTTTATTATACTCTGATTGCTTTTATTATACTCTTATTGCGTTGTTTGTCTTATTTATTAAACGAAACATTATTTAAGTACATCGGAAGCGATAAGTTAGGTGCACTTTATTTAAAAGTGACACAAATGCGTTGGATTGCAGAGACTAAAGTACACCAGAATCAAGCAGGTCTCTTATTATTATCAATCACCTCTTCAGTCTTTACTTTGCGAATGGACAGTTGCCAACACCTACGTTTCAGAAATCCAAACATTTTCTACTACAGTGAAATAATTACCCCATAAGTTACATGATTACGGTATCGCTTTCCTGTTTGTTGGTTTGTTTCTTAATTTGATCCGGTGTTGGCAGCACGTGCCCAATATTCCATGAAAATGTCAAACATTTTTGTACGAAATTTGTCCAAGATGAGACAAAAAGTGTCCGAAAATCAAACTTCCTAAATATTTGGAAAGTATAAAATGCGGGTTTTTAGACAGGATTTGAGATTGACATCAGTATAATGTGGTAATTACATAAAAAAAGCTGGTCTATTCCCAGAAATTGTATGTTGACATTCTTTGATTTTAAGTTGGAAATAATTTGGTAGCCTGGGCAATGATCTTTGAAGGCGTGGGAAGCCTGTCCAAATGCTCAAGTATATGTGAGTAGAAAGGTGACACACTCGATTTATGGGGTACCACGTTTTCAGTAGGTCACGTGCCCGTCACAATAGATGAGGGCGCGTCATGGCTGGGGAAGTCACCGGAAGTAGGACTCCACCCTCCACTCTCGGCAACTCAACCTTAGTTTCCTCGTTCGGCCTCACAATTTAGCCGGACGTTCATTATATAATTTCGGACTTCCGGATCAGAATATTTCCACACACGACCACTGATTAAGGGTTCGAAATTCACGATCAACAGACGTGTGTGAGCCGACTGTTAAAAGCACTGTAATAACAGCACTGAAAGGCCGCCAAGACAAAAAGACCTCAACAACAACAGTCGCAACAAAGAATAGGTTTAATAAATAAAGACTTTAACAAAAATCTTACACGATGACAATATAAGAGTTTGGTATGGAATGCTTGAACAGAGTTTTGACTTGGAGGTGGGGGGTCGGGGGGGGATCACGAAATAGAACAACCACAATTCCGGAAAAGAGGGCTTAAAAATCCCCTATTCCGAGACTGGAAGGAGCGATTTTGCCCCACGGAATGTAGGAGGTATGCACTGAGTGTGTCAGAATAACAACTGACATAACTGTTTCTTATCACTTTCGACTGACTTTCCAACACAAAGACATTATTTATTTATTTATTTATTTATTTATTTATTTATTTATTGTTTGAAATGTTTTCGCGAGTCTGGTGTAGTCATATAAAAGCGAGTGGCTGACACCTCTTCAGTCTTCATGCCGGCATCTGTTTCTACTGTAATTCTAGGCACTGCGATAAGAAATATATGCGTACGTTTCCTTAAGTGTTTTGAAATTAATATTTTCCCGAGTCAGGAGCAGTCATGTAACACATTATGGACTCATTTTATACTAACAGCTAATGTCTATCATCTCTTCGGTCTTCATGGCGGCATCTGGTTTTGCTGTAATTCTAGGCACTGCAATAAGAAATGCATTAGAATTCCTTAGCAAAACTGTGTAATATTTCTAACTCGCACGCCCTCTTCACTGTTATATCACATGTTCCCTCAGGCAGAGTTGATTGGCTTTACATTTATAATTACGAGCGAATGTCGGGTTGAGCAAAATTGGAAATGGCCAAACAAAACCTGCCTTCATACTTCGTGTGTAGTTAGTCCTTTGGATGAAACAAATCACAGTGCCATTTGTTTGATTTCCAAGAAAAACCTGAGCTGACCATCATGGGAGGGGGGGTGGGGGGGAGTTTAGGCCTTAAAAAGCATTTTGGGAGACATAAGTTTCGTACCTTGAAAATCGAAGTTTTGATCAAAATTAAGATTGGGTGTGAATATTTCACTCTTTGTGAATCGCTTGATACCAAAAACTCCGCGGGTACTCCATAACTTTGCAGGCTAATCAAGTTGTAACGTATACCTCAGACATAATTATGATTTTTCATTCACGACGATCTTTCTTTGAAATAATATTATTGAGGCGATTTCAAGCAAGACCGTTCGAATGTTTTCTATAGATTACATTTATCTAGGTTTGACAGTCAGATATCAAGCAGATTTGCAGTTATTACTTTTCAAAAAATCACATCTTCTAGCAAGCGGTTAATTTATGCAAATTACTGCCTTTGGGTAGCTGGGCAAGAAAATGTATAAATAAACTGTCCAGCAAAGTTAATCGCTCTGTGGGGAACTATACGTAATCAGTAACTTAAATTATTCATACCACTAACAAAGCTATCAGTTCGAGAAACATTTAAGAGTCAACGGGAAAAAAAACACATAAGTCCGTGGTTCCTGAATGTCTCATTCATGTGGAGAGAATGCATGTCGCCACGTTCAAACCACAGCTCCGGCATGTTCGATGACAATTCAAATGGTTCCTTTTACAGCGGTACCGTATCCAATTTGCTGCAACGAACCAAAAAGCTCCAAATATCGTCATTTTTTGTTAGATTTGAACTCACGAACATCTTGCACCTTGGTACTTCAGGTAATAACTTTTGGCATTCAGTTCGCACCGGCTGCTTCGTCACAATGTGGAGAATGATGTTTAAAGCACTCTTAAACTTCGCTTTGAAATGCCTAGCTATAAAATTACTGGCAAGTTAATTGTCATGAAGTACGATTTCAGGCTCGCCAATGGTTCGGTATGGTGTTTATATATGTTTGTGCGCTTTTCCGCTGACCGGGGATTATTGCTTGCAACTCGAGGCGTGCCTGAAGAGAATTTTAAGTTTAAGGTGGAGGCTGCCTTGTCCCTAGGCATTCCTTCTTTCTCCCCTTGTCCGCGCGAAGTCTGGGAAGGAGTGCAAATATTGCTTTAATTCCCCTGGTTTTAGCGCAAAAAAAAAATCCCTGGTGGGTCCGCGTTTCAGGCAATCAAACCTTTCTCTGCTCATTACACGAAGCTTGTTTGTTCGATATTTTGTGAATTTTTGGGTGAGTTTTGGGTATATATGGGATGAGATAATTTTTTCTCAAAGAATTAGTAACAATTTCGGGAAATAGGAAATAAAGAAGATTTGATGAAGGTTTAAAATTGGAATTTGAAGTGGGAAATTAGTACATGGTCACGGCAATAGTCTTAGTGTATCTTACAGTCAAACCGGATGTTCTTTAGACGGCAACCTTGCGACATTGGTAATTTGACTGACAGTTTGAGTGGAGCAAGTTGCAACCTGCGCGAACAGGTTGCAACCTGCGCGAGCAAGTTGCTCAGTTCATTTCGTACCTCGCGGTTACGACTTGTTCTGATTTTCAAGTGCTGCTGCAGTATTTTGAGGATAGATTTGCGAGTTTCTTCATTGAGGAGACACTCAGCAACTACAAGGAGCTTCTCGATCGAGTGAAAAATGCTATTCCAGTTCTTTAAGGCGTAAACGACGAAGAAATAATAGTTTCATACAAGATGTGTCATTGGAAACATTTATAAAATTAATATTGATTGAATTGCCTGAGTTTTGAGTTGTAATACTAGGTTTTGTTATTTTACACTGTTCTACAAATTCAGCGACGTCGGAAGTAGAACTGTTCGTTCCTTCCAACAGGTTTACGGGAAAATGCGTCCCATGTTGAAGAACATTGAATGCAGTTTGTGGCGATCATCCAACAACTTAAGCAATTTGTGTCTGTTTTACACCAGACTACCACAAGGCAATTCTTCGTTCCCTTTTCTCAACCGAAGTAGTACGATTACGATGTATGTGAGCCATAGAAGCCACAAAATTCGTAAATTACACATCAAATAAAATTTGAAACCGGCGTCTAAACAGTAGCGGATCGACGGCGCAGGTTGCGACTTGCTCCACTCAAACTGGCAGTCAAATTACCAATGTTGCCGCGGAAGTTTGCAAGGTTGACATCAAAAGAACATCCGGTTTGACTGCAATCCTGTTGACTCTAAAAAGCCCCGAAGAAACGAGACAATAAAGTATGCCGTGTGTATACAGTTTCAAACACCATAAGGAGGTCCAGCAATGACGAGAACGAGCGTGTGTTTCAGGTATCTGAGTTTTTAATTTCCCGGTAAGTGGCCTCTTACTTTTATAGATGAAAGAAAGCCTCTCAGAACGCAAAACTAGTCATACGTCAACACCTATGCATTGCTCCACTTGTGTTTTAAAAGACTCTGTTAAGTACCAGCTTAGTTCCAAAACAGAGAAAAACTTTACAAAAATTTTAAACATGAGCATTAAAGTTCTTCGAGGTATTGTAACTGAACTTAAACTGGGGGTAAAGAGCAGGAAGAAATGTGGTAAATTTCTCCTCAGGCACGCCTCGACTTACGAACAATCATTACCGGTCAGCGGAAACGTGCATACACATAAACAACATACCGAACCCTTGGTGAGGTTGAAATCATGGAACTTCGCAGCTTTCGTACTTCATGACAATTAACTTGCCAGCAAGTTTTAGCTAGGCATTTCAAAGCGAAGTTTAAGAGTGCTTTAAACAGCTTTCTCCACATTGTGACGAAGCAGCCGGTGGGAACTGAACGCCAATAGGCATAAGTACCTGAACTACCAAACACATGAATGAGACGTTGAGGAACCACGGACTTATGTGTGATTTCTTAAATGTTTCCCGAACTGGTAGCTTTGTTTGTGGGATGTATAATTTATGTTACCTATTGTAAATCCATTCAGAACGGTAAACTTTGCTGGACAGTTTAGTTATAAATTTTCAGTTACCAAAATAAAATAATTTGCATAAATTAACTGCTTGCTAGAAGATGCGATTTTTGAAAACTAATAACTGCACATCTGCCTGATATCTCACTGTCACAACTAGATAAATGTCATCTATAGAAAACTTTCGAACGGTCGTGTTTGAAATCGCCTCAATAATATTATTTCAAAGAAACATCGTCGTGAATAAAAAGTACGAAAAATCATAATTTTGTCTGACGTATACGTTACAAAGGTAATTAGCCTGCAAAAAGGTATGGAGAGCCCGCGGAGTTTCTAGTACCAAACGATTCACAAAGAGTGAAATATTCACATCCAATCTTAATTTTGATCAAAATATGAAAACCAGGAAAGAGTAAAGAGCAAAGTTTGTTAAAACATGTCTTATTTTCAGCTTTACAAAAAACAACAACAACGACAAAAAACAAACAAACAAAAAACGTTTTCCCCTCTTCTAAATGATAAGAGTCACATGGGTCACGTGAGGGGGGTGAGGGTCGAGTTGCGTTTGAGGGGAGATGGGGTTGACATATTTTACTGACTGACGATCGCAATAAATCCTTACCAATTTTGTTGCGAGTGATTTTTGAACGCTGGAAGAGTAATACAACCATCAAGCTAACAGCAGCCCAGGAGCCTGGTACAAACGCAATCACGTGACGCACATATTCCCCACACTCGTCGCAGTCTTTAGATGACTTGCTTCAACAAAAAGGAAAAACATGGTTTGATATGAATAGATTACAGAATCAAGCTTTTTAAAACCTGTGCCTCTTTTACATGTAAGAGCTAAGCAAAAAAAGGAATGCGGGTTACGGACATACGATGACGATGTTGATGGTAATGACCAACAAGATGAAGAGCCGCAAGCACTGTTGGAAGTTGCTGTGGTTATAAAGAACAGAAACGGCCACAACGCGAAATAAGTGCCTAAAGTGTCATTCTTAGTACAGTTTTATGATAAACACGCTTGTGACTATTTTATCTTAGACTATTATAAAACAGAAAAAAACTGAAATTGTATACTAACCTTCCTTGGGGAAACAAATGCTGTATTGTAGTGATGACTGCTGCCCAAATTAGATATCCCCAGAGGGTCATGAACGCAAATACGAAACCAGAAGAACTCTGAGAGGATCGAAACACAATGCATTAACAAGGTAGAGAAAACCTCAGGTCGAAATAATAAGGTTTAACAACGAGTAATATATCGTTATTTAACACTATCAAATCATCAAGGTAACCGTAGCATGTTTTAGAGTGCGCGATTATTAAAGCACACCGTGTAAAAATCATTTTTGTTTTATGAAAAGACATGCATTTTTCAAGAGTTTTTAATACAGCTTCCACTTCTTCAATTTCTTTAGCTAGATAATATTAGGTGGGGTCTGTAACCCACATCTTTCAAAGACCTCGTTAAACCTCTAACCGCCGACGGGTTAGCTCAGTACAATGACAATGACAACACATTCTGATGCTCGAATTGCACATTAGTTCCGTATACCTGGTCTTGCGAAGCCACAATTAAACCTTCAGTCTCTTTTTTATAAGGTCACCCACTTTCAACCAGCTCCATGATTCACTACTAGCCACAACCCTTGTTTGTCGTATGTATTGCCTATGACGTTCTTTCTCTGACCAGTCTTTCAATCTTTCTTTGTGAGTTCCTAGACTTATACTCAGTCGGTTGTTCCACTTCGCACTTATTTTTCCTCCTCCATGCAGCTTTTCGTATACTTATGGAACCACGCAAACAGAGTTTGCCACTCAGCTTTCGACACACATCTCTATTGAAAGACTAACTTTTTGCCCCAAGTCGGAATCGAACCGACGTTCTCTAGTTACTAGTCGGGCGTGATAACCACTACACTACCGGAGCAACCACGGTGGCAACGTGGCCACTTTAGAAAGTGAGTAGTATCGCACGTCGGCCATTCCTCGGAACATTTTTCTTTTGAGACTTTTGTGTGTTTCCTGGCTTCTAAATTCCTTGGACGGGAATTAGAAATATATATATGTAAATACCTTCGAAGCCATGCTGAGTGGCCCTCGAAGCCAGCTGAGTGGCAAACTGTGTTTGCATGGTTCCATAAGTATATTGTTCTACGGCTTTCATGGCTTCGAAGGTATTTACATATATATGCAGCTTTTAGCAGTCTTTCTTTACTTTAGCTAAGGTAGCTGTCAAGGCTAAGCTCCTCCAGCTTAACACAGTCCTTCAAACTAGCCAGCCCTCGTCCTCATTCTTTCGACTAAGGTATAAGCGACTTACATTTGCTCTTGGGTGAAGAGCACCATTCATGCTGAGCAGTTTCCTGGTCTTCCGAACAAGATTCATCAGCTCAAGCTTAGTTCACTTAACCACAGCACCACTGTAACGCAGCAGCGATACAGCCCACGAGTTGACAGCTCTAACCACATTCTCACCATTGAGTTTTGCTTTGACAACTTTTTTTTACTCTTCTTTCTAATGTACTCTTTGCTTAGCCTCTTCTTCATAGATTCACGTTTAAAATCGTCGGCTTCCAAAACACCCAAGTACGTCTATCTACCATCATCTTTCCCCAGTGCACGCAGCCTCCTTCCATCTGGAAGTTCCATTCTGCCACTCTTTATCACACTGAGCGCAGAACATTTGTCAATACCAAAGTCCATCTGAACCTCGTTGCTAAACATTCTAACAGTCTGCACAAGTTCAACTTCATTCTCATCTTTTCCATAAAGTTTCACATCTTCCATTAACAACAAATGATTAATTTTTCCCTTATCTTTGTTAAGTCACCCTGCAGAGGCCCCTCTTAAGATACATGTGGGAGGTAACAAACAGTAGCAGTGTCAAGGAATCACTCTGAAAAATGAATCTCTTGATTTGCTACCTCAGCAATTGATTCATTGTTTCCCAGGTCTTCATACTCCCCTTTCAAACCAATTTGATGTTTTCAGCCACCCCAACCATTTCTAATGTCGCCATTATCCTAGAATGAGGAACAGAATGATACGCCTTTTTGTAGTCTAACCAAGCCATAGGTAGATTGCTGCGTCTTTTCTTACAGTCCTGTAGCACTGTTTCCTCTATTAATAGTTGCTCCTTAGTACACCGACATTTTTTTTTTTTTGCGAGATCCCTTTTGTTCATCTGGGCACAAATCATTTCGGTCTAAGTGCTCATAATATTCTTCTGATATAATCCCAGTGAGCAGCTTCCGCATTAGGAGTAAACATATAATAGGTCGGCAATTCTCAGCTGCATCCCTTTGTTCATCTGATCACTTTTGTTCATCTGGGCACAAATCATTTCGTTCTAAGTGCTCATAAAATTCTTCTGATATAATCCCAGTGAGCAGCTTCCGCATTAGGAGTAAACATAAAATAGGTCGGTAATTCTCAGCTGCATTCCCCTTATTCTGATAGTTGATAACTGGGGTTGTCCGGCCAAGTACCACACACTCAGGAACCGGCCCCTTTACTGAGACAGTCTTGCAACTGACTAGCTATTCTTGCGTGTAAAAGCTTCACATTCATCAGCCAGAAACACTGCACATTATCCGGACTAGGGGGCTTTCCAGTTTGGTAACCATTCTCAGATACAGCCTCTAATGCTCTGATCACAACTGGCACTGCAGTCACTTTCTTCAGCTTCCAAAGGTCTCCTATTTCTTCCCTAAGAAGTTGGTGCTTCTATATTTTCTCCACCTCTATGTCTTTTACAGTCGAGCGTCTCCTGGAATGGCGATGACGATGATCTTGGCCGCCATTGCTTGCTTCTCAACGACGACAATATCTGGTCTTCCAGCTTCAACCCCCATGTCACACAGTACATTGAAATCCCACAGAACTTTGAAACTTTTGTCTTCTACCACTCGCTCTGGGGTGTGTTTGTATAACTTATCAGTCCGTTCAAGTTCTGCCTTTCCATACCGTTGCCAGTGCACATACCGTGCAACGTTGTATCATCATCATCATCATCATCGTTATTAGTATATACCACACAAGTGAATAGTGCTTTTCGCGCGCTCTGATTGGTTAACTCGGAGGTGATTAGCAAGTACCATTCACCTCCGAGCAGCCGGCGCGCGAGATTTTACAATTTCCGACCGCTTGTCGGTATATTGTCACACATAAAGGGATGTTTTAGCCCGCTAATTATTCAGCCTGTGTAGTATATACTAAACCAATTATTCACCTCAATGTCAGTGAATGTGGTGGTGAATAATTGTCTATTGTTGTTATTATTATTATTATTATTATTATTATTATTATTATTATTATTATTATTAAACTCACCTTATTTTCTCCAATAAGATCTGCTCCGAAGCTGAGTGCATTGACCATCATGGGGGAAATCCAAATCCCACTAATACAACAGTCGGGTATATCATCACACAGTTGGACTGAGTGATGAAATACAACAAGACGCTAGATCCGATTGCGATAAATGCAGCTGCGATGAAGCACCACTAAAATGAAAATCACATTTTAAATTAAAGAAAAATTCTTCCCTTGACGGCGAGAGAAAGAGAAGAGAAATTTATGTCGCAACAATAAAAAAGAAGATCCCCAGAAGAAGCTGTCAAAGACTAATCAAAGAGATCCACTGTATATGTTCGTCCCTGTACCCGACATATCCATCTGGGGAAGGTTACAGGAAAATAAGGAAGGACGGTGCAAACTTATGTCAATGGAAGAGTTGTATCAGTTCTTCTCTTTACCCAAGTTATGGTTGACAGTTTTTATTTAAAGGAGGAAAACGCTTTCGTGTCCACTTATAAAGAAAGAACCTCACGAAAAACGTAAGATGCGACACGTATTCGTAGTGTTAATATCAGAAATAGTTAGGTAATCGACTAAAGTAGTAAACTGTCCACATTCTGATTAATCATGTTTTTTTTTTTTTAATTCTTACCTTGGTTCCTATCTTTCCAATTACTATCTTTGAAATTCCAGAAGATATTGCTGAACTGATTAACATTATGAGGGGAAGATAAGCTATAGCTTCCTGTAAAACAACAAGAAAATTCGTCACGTATACGCAAACAGTGGGACTATATGGACATTCTATTGAAAAACGAAAAATCGCTTCTTCTTTTTTTTTTTTTTTCGCAGCACCTGCCACATCAGTTTTGGTTGCAGTTTTTTGGATGAAAGTTTGTATTGCTGCTCTTTGATTTTCAGGATTGACGTCCTCTAATCTATAATTTTGCACAATATCAGCGTTTAACAACGTTCGTGGATAGCAAAATAAACTCCGTGGTTAATTTGTAATATTGGATCAGGGTTAATCAACTTTCGAACAACCCGACCCAGAGCTGCACGTAAAAGTTTCAGTGTGAATGATCAATACTAGCAAGAGAAATTACAAGACGGAAATTATCCATGTTATATTGAGGGTTGAAGCAAGAACGCCAAGATAAAACTGAAACTTCTCAAAACCCAGAGCCCACCAGTCAAGGCGCGGAAGTTGTCGCGAAAGCGAATGAGCCCTCTGAACATAACGTGGGCGCTGAGTTAACCAGATCACAACGATGAACGCTCTTCGTAACACTATTCAGTTAGAAGTTTGAGCAGATACCATAGAGTCAGGAACATAACTACATAACAACAGACAAGGTGACGCCATCATTACCTTAAAATCTTTCTCATTACCTCTGCAAAATCCTAGTTGATGCATAACCAAAAAAATCCAGAAAGTTAACTTGCTATTATCACATACCTTTTCGAGCTGCAATGTGTAAATAAAAAAGAACGGCAGATAACCATAAATAGCGTTTTGTACAACAAATGTACACGTGTAGATAAATGCCACCTAAACCAATAAAAAAAATTCAAAACAAGAAAACAAAAACACAAAAGAAAGCAAGACTTCCGTTAGGTCAAGATCACAAACATGAAGAAAAACTCTTCTCTTAAAAGAAAAAGTAACTTCAAATTGCGACTGGGTGACGTGAACAAAAACAGTTCTTTTTTTTTGGTTCCAGATGAGTGTCTTCCATAGCGAAGAGCGTACTCACCTTGTAAAGATGAGGATCCTTAAGCCAGGCTTTTGCTGTCTTTGCTGCAGGTGTCACGTCTAGACGAGACGGCTCAGCGTCAGCAGAAACACCGGAAGATTTTTTACCATTTGCCACGATTTCTGGAGTCGAACGACCATAATTAGTGTTTAGTGTGTGTACAATGACGTGTTTAGAAAATACGTGATCTTTTTCGGTGCCAGGGATCGGAACTGGACGGCACGCTTTAAATTCTGTCTGATCAAAGTCAAGACCTTCATTGTCGACACCGCTTGATGTTTGTGCACACGAAGTCACAAAGGACGATTTTCTCTGCAAGAACAACAAACCAAAAGACGTCAAAAGCTCGAGGCGCGTAAGTAACTTACCAGAACCTACCCTGGTCCCAAACGTTTCCTCTCTAATTCGTTTCAAACGTAATTGAGCCGAGTACCGGGAAGAGCTTCTGACTTTCGGCCGAAACTTACGAAAAATAAACGTTCATAATTGCAACGCCGTATTCATAATCCCACATTAAGTCTCACTGCAAGGCGGGTGTTATCAATTATTTTACTCTCCCCCTAGGTCCCCTTGGAGAACTGATCAGATTGCTGAGATTGTTTTGCGCCTGCGTGAAAATCTCAACCTATCAGAATCCGAGGCTTAATGGTCATATGAAAGCGAGATTCGGGTGGATAGCCACCCGGCGTCTTCCTATCTCGCCGCTCCAGGGCTTGTTCTCGACGTTTCACATCTCAGCTTCGTTTGAGGCGAAAGAAAATTTCGACAGTCATTTGGGCAAGCGACCGTCCAGTCCGGGCTGAGAAGTTTTATTTGGTTTTCGTAGTTTTGTCCAGCCATACACGATCAAAATAACCACAGCAACAACAACGACGACGAACACAACAAGCCCCATTTTACTGAATACAAAGGAAACCATTGTAGACAAGTGCATAAAAAATCAAACTTACGACTGGGCTCTTATAGTACATACAACCGTGGAAAAATTGACATCCCACACACCAAACAAACTTTCAACCAGTTTGCTAAGGCACGGCTCAGGTCTTATCACTTCTGCCTCACTGAAATCAACTGATTTGAATTTAGCAGAAGTGCACAGCTTGAGCAGGGCATTACCTCGAAAAACAATTACATATATATTACGTGTATCTATAATGGTACTTGCATTGGCTGTAGACTTAGTCTTGCTCTCTTCACTCTCGTCAGAGGGTTCTTTCGTGCCAACATGGAAAATCACGGCAAACACCAATCCTATTCCCACCAAAATCAGAGTCATGACCTAACACAGAATAAAAAAATAAGATAGTTACAAAGAAAGAAATTAAGAAATTAGGTTAAATCAGTGCAGAATTCATATGTTACCGAAAAATCTGTGGAGCTCTCTGTAGAAAGTTTGTCACTGCTGTCCTGTCCAAGAATTGCCCAAGCCACAAGATAGGTCACAACGCCACTCAAGAACGTAAAAGCAGTCCTTAGAAAAGCAAAGACATAGCCAGTAAGAAAGCAAAAGAGAAGAACAAAGATCGATGAATATGATGAGACTGTTGCAATAGTGGAACAACGTATATTCAATGCACTTTATAATCTTGATGTGTACGTTTGTTGGCTTTCATATTTACTTTCACTTATATATGCCACACTAAGATATAGTCGTAAGCAAATAAATCTTATTGTTATTGTTTTTCAGTGCTGTTGTTGTTTTCATCGTTGTTGTAATTTTCCTATTTGAAAACTACGTATTATAAAAAGGTAATTACAAACCTCCAAGCATTCAACTCAACAGCTTCACCTTCGTCTTTGGCGATGACAGGAATAATTGACAAGTGTCCGATTTCCAACAAAACGCACGAAAATGATACAAACCAGTTCAGCATCACTACATATATCATGATCTGCCATTCTCCGCCATTCCTTTGGCAGGGGAAACAGGAGCTGAAGTACAGTGGTATTATTATTGCTGCTATCATAGTTCCAATCAAATGCCACGACTTCCTTCTACCCAGCTTCCGGGAAAGATATGGGAGGTTGATTTTATCTATCAAAAAAGCGGCGAGTACTGATGATATAACGGAACTAATAAACGCCCACATCATCAGCCAGCCAACATTAGCAGCAGAGAGACCCAGCACCTCCATGAAGAAAACCAATCGGAAAGAGTAGAGCAGCTGAATGTCAATGTCATTCATCACGTGACCAACTCCACATGAAAAGCGTCGCAGAAGCGGGGTTCCGGAATTTGAATCCTCCTCGATATTTTGGCGACACAGTTTTGATAATCGCATGTTTGGAAGCCTGCAAATAAAGTTCGTAAGGCATTGTTTAGAGTCCATTGCTAAAGGTTACGCTAAGGCTCAAATCTTTGTTTTCATTTTACACACTAGCACTAACTATTGGGGGAGCAGGGATGGCGCAGTGGTGAGAGCACTCGCCTTCCACCAATGTGGCCCGGGTTCGATTCCCGGACTCGACGTCATATGTGGGTTGAGTTTGTTGTTGGTTCTCTTCTCTGCTCCGAGAGGTTTTTCTCCGGGTACTCCGGTTTTCCCTCTCCACAAAAACCAACATTTCCAAATTCCAATTCCATCTGCTTGTAAAGCGCATTTGAACATATACACATGGAAAATGCGCTATATAAGTTCTAAATTATTAATTATTATTATTAACTATTGCTTTATGAAATTTATGAAGTATTTAAAATCAGCAACATAGCAAAACCTCATTTCGCGAAGATATAACTCCTCAGAATTCATGGCTATTTTCCTTTATACAACACGCTCTCTCTTTAGAGCTAGACTGAAAACAAGAGCTCAAAAATAAGGTAAAAATTACGAATTAAGGTATCAGGATACCCATAATGACCATAATTAGAAATAGAGCGTTTACGTGGGCGCTCGCAGAGAAAACCCCGGCATTCTATACATTTTCTGAAAGCTTAATATTTGTAGAATTCAATGTCGAGATCAAATTTTAGAAAAAGAAAATGCGTAATATATATTAAGAGAGAAACCGAAATCCGTTTCACTACGCGAGAATTCGGAGTGACAAGGTTGACATAGGAAATGTTTCCCCACACATCGCCCTCTAAAAAGGTGGCAATGTTTTTTTCTTTTTTATTTCCCATTTTTTCTTTGTTTTTCCCTAGAAAGGAAGGATGGAAGGGAGAAGAAATGGTAATAACTATAACAAAGAAATCCAAATCGTGAAGTCATCTCGGAGGGCTGGAGAGAGGGGGCGTATCTATTGTTTCCAATTATATGTCGCGGTCGATAAGACGAACCTTAACAACGGGTAAGAAGACGCTATTAAAGTGAAAGAAAAAGAAGGCTAATGTAAGCTGTTATTATTATTATTATTTATTTTTTTTTATTTACTTACTAATTAGTATAGTTTTAAGTGTGCAAGCTTTGTTGTGAATGACTGAGTGTAGAGAAAACGTAAGGCTTGTGGGATGTGGCTGGAGTGACAAGGATGCCTCACAAATTAATGTGGTCTGGTAGGCTGAAGCCACTCTAAGGGCACTAAGGTCACATGGTTGAGGTTATTACCCCTTAATGCTACCAAAGCAAAGATTGCTTTGCTAATGCTCAGGCTCAAGTACCCACATATCAATAAAACAAGCAATGAAAACATAAGGCTTGTGGGATGTGGCTGGAGTGACAAGGACACCTCCTGTCCTCCTGTCCATGGCTGCTAATGCTTCGGCTCAGTCTTTGCTTTGGTAGATTTAAGGGGTAATGCCCTCTACCATGTGGCCTTAGTGCCCTTAGAGTGGCTTAAGCTTACCAGATCACATTAATTTGTGAGATATCCATGAGTGTAGACACTGTTTACTTTATTGCTTTGTAGCCCCATTTATGTTTAATTTTGTTTGGTATAATTCAGGACAATTAGGGCCTGATTACATGGCGAATTTCAAACCGGGCTGAAACTCGACATGTAATTAGGCCCATAGTGGAAGCCACAGTTACTTGCAGTGCGACAGTTACTTGCAGTGCGGAATTTGTGATAAGCCCGGCATATTGAAAAAGAAATGCACATCCAGCGCTAGTGGGATGTGATTGGTCAACTGATTTAGCTTTGGGAATACTAGAGTACCTTGCCGAATTCCCTTGCGGAATTGCGCAACTGTCAATCAACTTTGAGATGAGCAGAGTAAATTTTGAATATGTGAATGATCGATTATTAACATATTCACTCTTTAATCCGCTGTTCAAATATATAATTTTATATATTCATTCTCACAGAGTTAATTTTCTCCACAGATTTGCCTGAGAACATAGGTTTGTAGCTATCAACAAACGGAGTAGACATGCGAAAGAATCCCGGTGTAGTCAATCGAACGAAACCAAACCAAAAATCCATCGAACTCAATCGAACCCAATCGTTGGATTGTTGTTCGATTGGTTCGGTAATCGAACATAATCGAACTGGAACTTTTCGGTGAGTTCAATTACGTTCGATTGAGAATGTATGGATGATCGGGGTTTCTACTGACCTCTGACAAGAGCTCTCGATTATCTCGCTGTAATTATTGAACGGAACACACATATTCATTCTCACAGAGTTAATTTTCTCCACAAATTTGCCTGAGAACATAGGTTTGTAGCTATCAACAAACGGAGTAGACATGCGAAAGAATCCCGGTGTAGTCAATCGAACGAAACCAAACCAAAAATCCATCACATTTGATTTACTTAGCAGCAAAACCGTTGATGAACTTCTTTCGAATGCTTCGTAAATGAAGATGGTTAATGTGAATGATATATGAAATAAATCATACTTGAACTGCGGAAATAAAATCAAATGAAGAATGATCCTCGCAGTTGTGAACGCAATCTATGCAATTGCGAAAAGAAGCCTGGAAGAAAAAATTCAGGACTTCAATGGGGTTTGAACCCGTGACCTCGCGATACCGGTGTGATGCTCTAACCAACTGAGCTATCAAGCCACTGACGTTGGGAGCAGGTCAATTATGGGTTCATATGTTCCCGTGAAAGAAATGAATGTGAATGATGTATGAAATAAATCATACTTGAACTGCGGAAATGAAATCAAATGAAGAATGATCCTCGCAGTTATGATCGCAATTTATGCAATTGCGAAAAGAAACCTGAAAAAAATTCGGGACTTCAACGTGGTTTGAACCCGTGACCTCACGATACCGGTGCGATGCTCTAACCAACTGAGCTATGAAAAAGTATAGACGTCGCATATTACTTTCCAATTTAATACGCTAACTGAGTGAGCGATAAATATCATTGTCTGTTAACGTTCTTTAGTAGAACCTATAGTCGTGTAGCCTGCACGTTTTGCTGCAGCTATTTGCCATACTGAAATTTACTCAAAGTAAGCCATTCTGAACAAAGAAATTGACAAACGATTAAGGAGACGGCACCGAGTTAGAAATAGTTGTTATTTTATTATGAAAATCTTCAAATTAAAAGCCATATGCAACCCTTTCGATATTTTATATTGTTAAGCTGTAAGGAGAACTTTGCCTATTGCGGCCATTTTTCTTTATTGTTTCGCGGCCTTTGTCGTCTCGGGCCAACGCCACCGTTTTGTGCAGTGTTAATATATATATATTTAGCCAAGGCTAAAAGCGGAGCTCCAAAAGCATTCTTTTTCTACTGGCATTTACATACAGTCCGCTTGTCATATCACCCATCTGACCTCACTCAAGCTACAGACCCAATGCTGTAAAAAATAGTATGGAAAGGTGATTTGAGCCAGTGGCACAGTGGATTTGGACCCCCCGAGGATTTGCACTGTCCATTCCAGATCTGCTTGTGGATCAGATTTGGACACCCTATTCCAGAACTGCCAGCAAATATGAACCCCCTTTTACGGATTTGGACTCCCACCCCTCCTAAAAACAAGTGTTCTATTGAGTAAGGTAATAAAAATTCCTTTGCAAATTGAGTTTGGAGATGTTAAAAAAGCAAAATAAAAATATTGACTTAGGTTTTAATACCTTGTGTAAAAAAGAACCTGCAACTCTAGTCTGCATCTATAAATTTTTAAAACAAAACATTTCTCAACATCTTAGAGCAATACCTAAGGACAGGTCTGTTTCCCCGTTCAACTGTAGGCTACTTAGTTATGGTTTTAAGAGCCACTAGAAATTGGTGGAGAAGCCTGCATGGTGATTGCTCCTTTGAATCAGTATCACAATTCAGATATACAGTGATTCAGATCATCACTTCATAATGAATGCAATTTCAATTATCCACAGCCTCCAATGAGACAGTCGGAAAGCAGAAATTGTGTATCCTTTGGATATATGTATGCCTCCAAAAAATATATACATGGAAATCAATATATATATATATATATATATATATATATATATATATATATATATATATACATGGAAATCAAAAAAATATTTAGATGATATGAATTAAGACCAAGATATTTCTTTGATCAATTACTTCTTGACCTTACTATCACAAAAAAACTGCTTGCTAACATTAAGCTCATCAATCAATGCACCTACAGTGTTTTTAAAAAGAAATCCAGCTGCTCTTCTGGCCAGCCAAGTGCAAGACCAAGCAACTTGATAATAAAATATTGGGCATTTGGTTGATACCACTAACAATGCATGGCTTTATTTGGGCCAGTTTAATTTGTGTACAAAACAATTGAGTAGCAGCGGGGAAAACGAAGGGTTTTCGATAGCAAACGTTTGCAAAAAAAAAAAGAAAGAAAAAAAAAGGACAGACATTCTTGAGTCCTAACTACTTTCAGATGAAAGCGTAAGGAATTCAAAAGCGGATAAAGAAAACTCTACAAGTGAACAAAGTACGATGCGAGTGTTTGCTCCATGAAGGAGAAAGTAGAGAAATTAAGCAAGACTAGCTAGTAATGAAAATAGCTTGTACTGATTAAGTTAGAAAAATCGGTATTTCTTTTGACATAAATGCCCCTAGAAAAGAAAATATAAAGGGTACAAACTGATCGTTTACAGCAGTCAACAGGAATTGACCGCGGTTCAGAAACAACAGAACAACAAACATATTACAAGAAAACAAAGCACAATACGAATAATATTTCTTCGAAGATTCTTGGAGAAGGTGGAGAAATTAGACAAGTAAGAAAAATATTTTTAAATTTAGACATAAATGTCCGTAGAAAAGACAAAAAAGACGTCCGAACCTGATCGTTAAGAGCAGTGAAAAGGAATCACTGAGGCAGCAATCACTCGCAACGCGACAGAGCTGAATAATGGAGCCATTTCCCACAAAATCTTTCCTTGGCTTACACAAAACACTAAAGTACGTTGATAGTTTTACTGTTACTTCCCATGTCTTCCGAAGAACCTTCTTCAATTAATGATTCTCGGTGGCAAAACATCATCCAGTTAACGAAGAAAGCGCTTGCCAAACCACACGAGCATTTATCTCGCAGAACCGTCCACTATAAAATTTATCAAAACCAGCCAGCCAGTCAACCCATTTCGCTGTTTTTAACATCCAAACGCTGATTCTTACCGGTTCAAACAAATTAAGGGCATGTTTACATGGAGGGAGGGTGCCCCGGCTAACCGAGTTACCCGGCTAGGTGAGTTGAAACATAGCCCGCCTTTACATGCAACTCACCTAAGCGGGATAGTCAGTGGGCTATTTTTAGAGCGGCCGTGAGAACAGCAAACAAGATGGCGGACAAAGGAAACCTTTTTAACGGTAAGTTCAATTTGTTGTTCGCTCGTTCCGTTAGCGGCCGCTTTTAAGTGTGTAGGGTCGTTATTTTGCACTCTGGTAATTGATCGTTGTCACCAGGGGCAGTTAACTTTAAAAGCTGACCTGGAATGTATCGCTGCTTTCACGGTCTTCTCACCTCGGCTAGCCGGGATAACCCGGCACGAACCGTTTACATGGCAAAAAGCTAGCCCGCCTAGAAGGGTGCCCCGGGCAAGTAGACAGGGTGCCCCGGGAAGGCGGGCTACCCTGTCTAGCATGTAAACGCTTCAATACGTTTTCTAAAGAAACGTATGAAAAGTTGGCCCTCCCAGAGTAGCTCGGTTAGCCGGGTAACTCGGTTAGCCGGGGCACCCTCCCTTCATGTAAACAGGCCCTAAGACGACGTGTAACTTAATTATTGTTTTACAGGCCGCTTTCGATGAAGATCTCTAAAAGTATTTTCAAATGAAGAGTGAAGCGCTCTGGCTTTTGACATTTTTGACAGCATTTTGAAACTTTATTTCAGATTTTGAGTCGTGCACATGCACATGCATTTGATCGACTTTTTTTTTTCACTCGAGCTTGATTTTCCGCCTTTAATTCTTAATTTTACAAGGACTCATTGCGATTACGTGTTAATAAGATAAGGGCAAAAGTTTCTTAACGCTGTTGAGGTACCAAGTTCGAAAAACAGTCAGCCAAGCCAAGTAAAAACACTCGTTCGCTTGCAAAGAAAACAATGTAACAAAACAAACAAACAATTCAACTACTTCTTTGCGTCCAAAACGAGTAGAGATAATTGTTATTTATATCCATTCGAGAGCAAAATACGATTTTCATTTCTGAACAAAAGTAACAACAATTAAACCAAATGTTAAGCTTCTATTTATTTAATTTACCTCACTCTCCTGCGCTATATTGTAGAGGTTTCTACCACTTGAAAATACGTATGCTTCAGTAAAGCAAAAATAAGCGTCCGCAAAAATAGCAAACGGTTTGAGTTTCTTCCACAGAGTTTAAGCTACTCGTTCCTCCCATTACTCCTACCTGTCATGCGCCACAAATCCGTCAAGATGCCCACGAAAACTACTATTTACCAAGCAGTAGTTCTATCGACTCTATTGTATGGCTCAGGAAGAGAAACGACTAGCAGCGTTCCACACCAGATGCCTAAGAAGAATTCTTGGCGTCTCCTCGCAAGACCATGTGCCAAATGAAGTGATCTTCGAGAGAACCAGCCAAGTACCGCTCATTAACATCTTACGACACAAACGTCTTACATGGCTCGGACATGTCATCCGTATGCACCAAACTCGCTTGCCCCGCCGCTTGCTCCTCTGGGAACCACAAGGACGCCGTCGCCCAGGCAGACAGCGCATGCGCTGGAAAGATTCAGTGTCGAGAGACCTGCAAGACTCTAAACTTTCCTTCGAAGAGGCAACAGTGTTATTGCAGGACCGCAAGGAGTGGCGATCGTTTGTGTTGGCGCTATGTGGGCTCGGCCCACGACAGCAGTAATGTAATGTAATGTAATACCGCGAACTGTTAAGTGACCTTTCTTGGTGAGATGCAAGATGCCGCGGTAAAGTGAAAGCCCTTGAAGCGTTGAACTATACTGTTTTCAACCGCACAATCGATCCAAGTTTGAAGCTTTTCCTGAGAAAAATCTTTCGCCCTTCTTTTCATCACTTGAAAATTCACCTTCCGGAGTATCTTTTGACAAGTTTTTGATTTTTCTGCTTTTTACGCGAATTTAAAGACAAACTTCCATCGAAGAAGATGAAGTTGTTTTGCTCAAAATGAAGAAACCAACTGAATGTGAAATTACGTGCCGCAGAAAGCGCGCGAAAACTTTAAAAGCCTAGATTTGGTTTGGGTGTCCCACACCTGGCTTGAGCCTACGATCAAATCGAAAGCAAGTACCTGGTCAGCAGTCGACTTCAAAAAAACAGCTGACCTCGATAAGTTCTTAACTTGAGCCCGCAATATGGTCACGTGACACTGGTCGGCGGATACCTTGTTTTGACAGGTGTCAATTGGCTATAAGATGGATGTCCAGTATCAAAGACGTACGCTGTAAACTAGCTGGTTAGCTGGGCCAGGTGGAGTATGGCCGCCATGTTGAATTATTATGATTATTATTAGGATATTATTAATTATTGGGCAACTCCGTCGTACGCGCCCACGAGCAATACCGCCAGCCATGATTAGCATGAGAAAAGCAGTTGACGGATTTCTATAGGTATGGTGCTACGCTTGGCGGCCCTATGGGCCGCTTGAGCTCCGCTATAAATTTGGTCACTTAATTGGTGCCTGTCTTTGTAATTTTAAATGTGTTGGTTTGTTGTTTGTGCTGCCTGTGTTCTACTATTCCCGGCTTGTCTACCGCCGCCAGTTGCGGAGTCTTTCGCTGATCAGATGGGGACTCGCATCACTGAGCTGCAGTCTTAATTCCATCCTCAGCTAAAAATTCGATTGACATGTATATCATCTCGCTATAGTACGTTCTCTTAACGGTCGCACTGACTAAGGGAATTTATTCACCATGCTGTGCATTATAACCTCCACCACAGAAAATACTCCTCGATTTCTTTAATTTGAAAGGTCACGTTAAAAACTACAAAATACGTGTTTTGCTCGAAATCATACTAAACCAGAGGCAAAGGTTGTATCGCATCAATGAAATCACATTCCTGACAGGATCTTCTGAAGCACATAGCACAAACGAATAGTCATCTATCACACCAGGCCGACTGATTATCAGTTATCAGTGTAAATGTTAGTCTCATAACGGTTCTAAATCAATACTCTCGGGAAAAATTAGCTCTCATAATCTGTTTTATGCTGTTCGGAGAGAATTACTAAATGGCTCGGATGCAAGTCCCCTAAGCACTAGGGACCCACTTGTCGGCTATTTTTATTTCTTCGCTTGTTTTAATTTCTTTTCTACTTGCTGTAATTATGGGCTCAACCCATTTCGCCCGAGTTTTCTATAGTACAACACTAGTGCCTTTTCTTCATTAAGCCAACGTTATCAAGTATAATGACCACAATTATGTGCTATGTATAGCAACTATGCTCAGGGTTCATTGAGCTTTTCACATTCACTAAGTGCTTTCCGGCATATTTTCTTCTAAAAAGGTTTCAAAACGAACAAAATAGCGGAGTAAACCGTTTTTGAATTTGGTGCAGGAAATAAGGGAAAACAAATTATACCACAAATAATACGTCTTGGAGACTATAAAGACCAAGAGCTTTCAGTCTATCGAAATTCAGGAGACTATAAACTATAAACAAATTTTCGGCAGTAAACAGTCATCTACATCGAACGATGACGAACCGAGGCGTATAAAACATGCAAATCCGTTACAATTTTTTCTTACTCAAAAGGTATTCGTAAGCGTAAACAATCACAACAACGCCGTCAACGAACTCTTTTTAACGGTAAGAACTTAAAGGTAAATAGCTAATCTATTCTAGCAGAGGCTTCACGAAGTAGAAAATAAGCAAAAGCGTCAGTAAGACCAGTAAAACGTTTGAGTTATGCTGAACGCTAGAGTAAAACAACACGCGACGACTAAAATATTTTTTATTACTTGCGTTTGCGTACATGTTTTCATTTACCCTTAACTTCGACATAACTTTTAGCCTGTTTGAGGAATCCGAATATTTTTAATCAAAATTATTGCAACAAACTGCATTAGAAAGTGAGCGTTGTCAAATCGGTTGAATGCGTACGGAGATAAAATAAATTTCTCTTTTTGAGATCGATAAGGTGAATGGCAAAGAAATGTAGTGAAATACATGTGCGACGCGCTTCTCTTTGTTCATTAAACTATTAGCCTTAATTTGTGACGTTCTAAGCTGCTGGGATTAAGCTAGCCCATGATGCAGGCCACAAACATCGCGGTCAGACATTATTTTGCGACCAAACATGTTTGTGGCGGAGTTGATTCAATACGCATCCAAAACAAATTTGAACTAAAACGGCGCGGTATAATATCAACAAACTGCATTTGACAACAAGTACAGACAGCCACGATGGCTGATCATTTCGAGCACATGGTCAGTTTTTTGTTCCTGGAGAGCCTGTCCTTATGAAGAAAGCAGCTGACGCAAACAGTCGGCAACAATGTTGATGTTTGAAGTACTGGCCAAATGGCAAGCCATGTTTGATCATGCAAAGATAAACGGCAGGTTGCAAGGAGTTAATTATTGGCCACAAAATTGCCTACCGCAAGAGTCTTGTTTACAATTTCAATATGGCATTGCATAATTCTACTGGAATTATTAGAGGAAGACTCCATCTTCCTGCTTTCGTTTTACTGTGTTTTCGGCCGAGTACGCTCAGAATCAAACTTTCTTCCTTGTTCGCCATTTGACAATAATTTACTTATTAAGCTGGCCAAACGGGACCAAACTGCATCACCAAACAAACACGAGAACAATGGAAATGCTTTAAGTTGTTTCGTTGATCGAATGTTTGATGGAGTTAAAATTCCCGTTTTGTCGATGCTTTATATGATTGTTAAAAAAGAATCCCTGATTAGGGGTTCTGGTTGAGGCATAATTCACTGCTGCTGGTGAATGGGTGATATAAAAAAGATTTACAAACAGTAATATGAAAAAAAAAAAAAAAAAAAAAAGGAAGAAGAAGAAAAAAGGCAACAACTATATCAAACAAATCTAAATCATCTCGCAGGGTCCTTAGCTTTAATATATGGTTGAACGTAATATTTCAATACGGTTTTACTACACAAGGAATAGAAAGTGGTATTGTACCGAGGAGAATTCGAGCAGACCTTTGTTGCCTGAGAAGACCTTAGAGCACAGCGCACTTTTTTTTACAAACCATACCACTTAGCAAAAGTTCCGATTCACGAGCATCATTCCAAGCCTATTTTAGAGTCACCTAAACGGGTCTTAAAACTTATCAAACATATAAATACGTTCTCCAAATTTACCCAAAACGAAAAATATAGAAGCTGATACCGTGATTCTTGATATGGTCAAACGAACAGTGCACTCACCGTAAAGCCAAATTTCACTACCAATCGCCCAAAAGGATTCAGAAACATATGGGGTTATATAAAAAGTAAAAGGATAATTAAAAGATGGCTCCGAAATATCACTTCAGCGTTGTCCTACCTTTCCAATTCGTGTTCTGGTTTCCAGAAGAAAAAAACAAAAGCTTATCTTAAGCTTTTCCAGTGTCTTAAATTGAATGACATTTCATAAGTAATGCAATTATATAGCCCCCCTCTTCTCTATCACTAACCTTTATTTGTAGGAAGTCGTTCCGCTCTGTTGTTTATTTCTATTTCCTGTCTTTCCACAGGAATTACTAACATCAGCGTCGACAAAGGACGATAATGCTGGGTTACACAATCACCATATTTCGTTGTGTTTCCTTACGATATGTTTCTCCTTTATATTGGGTAACACCCCCAGATAGCGCATTTCAGAGTTATTTTATCAGCAGATAGCAGTCAGATGCCTGTACAGGAAAATTATTGGGAGTTCATTTAGCAATGACTGCCTAGACATCCATCCTCACACAGAAACGGTCGTACTGAGTAATGGATTTCCCCATCCTGTACAGTATCGTAAACACCACCACAGAAAATACTACTCGATGGGTTTCATTTGAACGGTCATGCTCGACGATACGTTAAAAGTTACAAAACACGTGTTTTGTTCTCAATCGGGTTAAACCAGAGTCAAAGTTTATACAGGAAGAAGTTGTCTCACATCAATGAAATCACGTTCACAGGAACTTTTGGAGCCTCGTAACACTAAAAACGCCTCACAAAATAGCCAACAAATTGCACAAACGAAAGTCATCTATATCATGCCACGCCGATATCAGTTCCATATTCTCTGTTAGTAATGGTAATAGGACTGAGTGGAGTACAATTCAGGGAGAAATCGGGCGAGTGAATTCAAACTGGCCAAGCGCGTAGCGTGAGGCTGATTTGAAATTACGAGCACGATTACTCCTGAATTGCACGACAAGAAGTCCATGAAGTATGTCAAGAACGAAATGCGAGAAACTCTAAGAGGTCAACTTTCTAAATTGTAAAACTGTTGTACAAAATAACCAACGGTTCGAATGTAAATTATACGAGACCGGAAAGGGTTGCTATTTTACAAAGCCCGAAGATTGACAACTGACATGACATGGCAGCTACTGCTCAACATACCCAAATAAGGTAACTGTCCGATTTGGCCCGTCCGATTACAAGTGCCTGTAATCCGACAGCTCAAATCGGACAGTTTGGAACTCAAACAGCCAATTAAGCCACAAATAAAGGCTGTTAAGAACCAATCATATTCGAGCATTTTGTTATTGACACAATTACTAATTAGCCATCAAAATCTGTTGACTGTTGAGAGTGAAATAATGCCTGGGATGCAAGACCCTGATCAATAATAAGACCTAAGTACTTTATGAGCCTCATATTACAGTTACTAGAATAACTTACCACACTGCTACTCTGATTGACAACATTTTCTTTATTTCCCTTGATTTTCATACTATGAGTGGTAATATAATTTATGAGCTTAATGACCATCTATCCAACTTTTTATTATAAATGAAATTAATATATTGCCTGACTCAAAAGATAAAATTTGCAAACAAGATTTTTCCAATATTGATGAAGAATGTCTGTTGAATGGCTTTGCATCAATCCAGTGGCAAGATGTATTTAGTGAATCTCAGAATATAAATCAGCCATTTGAGGTATTCTGCTCTGAGTGCTCAGAAATTGTGAATAAAGACTTTCCATTAAGAAAACCTACAGCACTTAAAAAGTCTATTAACCATAAGAACATTTTATATAGACAATAGACCATTTTACAGTTCTTTGCTCAGTACCCTGGCCTTTGATTGAATGCGAGGCTAGGGGTGACCTTGTTTTGATACAAACCTACCTGCTTTTCTTATGGAAATTATGCTGATTAAACACTAGTTAGCATAAGAAAAACATGATTTACATAAGAAAAGGAGGTAGGTTTGTATCAAAACAAGGTCACCCCCAGCCTCGCTTTCACCGACAACTGTAAAATGGTCTATTCATTACAACTAAATCGGCCATCAGTCACTACGTACAAATATAAAATCTATAGAAACGAACTTACTGGTTTGCTATGACTTACTAATATAGTTACTAATATAGTTACTAATATAGAAAATTCAGTAGCCCAAACGAACATTTTCTACGACAATGAAATAATCACGCCATAAATTACATGATTAAGGCATCGCTTTCTTGTTTGTTTGTTTCTTAATTTGTTCCGGTTTTGGCAGCACGTGTCCGATATTCCATGAAAATGTAAGAAAATTTTGGACGAAATTTGTCCAAGATGAGATCAAAAGTGTCCGAAAATCAAACGTCCGAAATATTTGGGAAGTAATGTATGCGCGTTTTAAAGACAGGGTTAGCCTACGTGTAGCCGTACCCACCCCCCGAGGAAAAACTGGGGAGGAGGGAACGTCTACGAAAAGCTGACACAAATCGTGTTATGTGACGTCACTCTTTTGCATGAAAATATGTAATGGTTTCTCATAGGTTAATCGCATTGATCAATACTTTCGAGAACAATGATTGGCCGAAACGGATCTCGTTCGTTTTCTTGAAGAAACGTGACTATGGCGGACGGAGAGCCACACGAACTAAAGTGGAGTCTAACGCAGCTATAAATGAGGTTTGCGGCATTATGGATTTGAGAAATTCCACGAAGAGCAACAAAAACCCATAGCTTTGTGTTTTGATGGTGTCCGTGTTTCATTGCTAACTGGCTATGGAAAATCCATTAAATTTCTGGCGATGCCAGTGATCGTACCTTGTGATCATCATATCATCACTGACAGTGCTCATAGAAGATCAGATCCAATATTTGAATCATCTGGGATTGAAAGAGATCGCGCTAACCAAAGATTCGGAAGATAATATCATCGAATGAGTCATGACTGGTGAATATCCGCACGTGTATGGGTCACCAGCCGAGTGGAGAAGGAAAAGGTATTGAAGGGACGTGCAGATTCTTCAAATTCACGCTTTCTGAGAGCGGCTCCTTCGGCTGGAAAACAAGGCCAACTTTCTCCAAACTTTAAATTCTGTCTCTTCCTGAGGAGACCATGTAAACGAAGAATTTGCAAGCGCGATGTTGACATCAAAGATTGTCTTCTTGCTTTTGACCAAAAATCGCTCGTAATCCTTTTCAATATCATTAAACACAGTATACATTTACTGACTAGCAAATGCATTCGAAAGAATAGAAATTTACGCGGCCTTTGACGTTTGTCTACTCGAGTAAACAGAAAATATAATTTTATTTACATAACTTGCATGAATTACTGTGACGTCACGTAACACGATTCGTGTCAGCTTTTCGTAGACGTTCCCTCCTCCCCAGCTTTTCCTCGGGGGTGGGTACGGCTACACGTAGGCTAAGACAGGGTCTGATATTGACATCAGTATAATGTGGTAATTGTTGGTTTTTAAGCTGGTCTATTCCCGATAATTGTATGTAGACATTCTTTTATTTTAAGTTCGAAGTAATTTGGTAGCCTGGTCAATGATGGTGAAACTGCTCGGAAAAAGCTAATCTTGGCAGTGACAGGAGAGCTGCAAATCTTTGAAGGCGTGGGAAGCCTGTCCAAATGCTCAAGTATGTGAGTAGAAAGGTGACACTCTCGATATGTGGGGTATCACGCTCTCGGTAGGTCACGTGCCCGTCACAATAGATAAGGGCGCGCCATGGTTGGGGAAGTCACCGGGAGTAGGACTCCACCTTCCACTCATTGCAACTCAACCTCTTTCGGCCTCACAATTTAGCCGGACGTTCGTTATATAATTTCGGACTTCCGGATCAGAACATTTCAGCACACGACCGCTGATTGAGGGGTTCGAAATTCACGATCAACAGACGTTTGTGAGCCTACTCAGTTCCAAGCAATGTAATAACAGCACTGAAAGGCCGCCAAGACAAAAAGGCCTCAACAACAACAGTCGTAACAAAGAATAGGTTTAATAAGTGAAGACTCTAAAAAAAATCTTACACGATGACAATATAACAGTTTAGTATGGAATGCATCAACAGAGTTTAGACTTGGAGCTGGGGGCTGGGGAAGGTGACGGAATAGAACAACCACAATTCCGGACAAGAGGGCTTAATAATTCCTTATTCCGAGACCGGAAGGAGCGATTTTGCGCCACGGAATGTAGGAGGGATGCGCTGAATGATGCAAAAAGAAAAACAAAATCAAACAAAAAACAAAACAAAACAAAAAAAACATTTACTAGAATAACAACTGACACAACTGTTTCTTATCACTTTCGACAGATTTTCCAACAGAAAGACAGGGTATACTGACCAATAGGCGTGATATACACGTACTGAGGCGTACGTTTCTCCCGTTTTTTTTTTTTTTAATATGTCTTCGTGAGTCTGAAGTAGTCATATAACAGCGAGTGGCTGACACCTCTTCAGTCGTCATGTCAGCATCTGTTTCTACTGTAATTCTGGGCACTGCGATAAGAAATGTATGCGTACGTTTCCTTACGTGTGTGTTTTCCCAAGTCAGAAGCACTCTCATTTCATACTAACTCACTCATTTCATACTAACAGCTAATGTCTATCATCTCTTCAGTCTTCATGCCGGCATCTGTTTTTGCTGTAATTCTAGGCACTGCAATAACAAATGCATTAGAATTCCTTAGCAAAGACGTGTAATATTTCTAACTCGCACGCCCTCTACACTTATTTCTCACATGTTCTCTCAGGCAGAGTTGGATGGCTATTTTATTTGTAATTAAGAGCGAATGTCGTTAAGGCTTGAGCAAAATTGGAAATGGCCAAACAAAACCTGTCTTCATACTTTGTGTGTAGTTAGTCCTTGGGATGAAACTTATCAAAGTGGCATTTTTTTTATTTCTAAGAAAAACCTGAGCTGAGCATCATGAGGAGGGGAGGATTTTAGGCCTACAAAAGCATTTTGGGGGACATTTTGCATCTTGAAAATCGGAGTTTTGTAAGCTATCAGTTCGAGAAACATTTAAGAGTCAACGGGAAATCACACATAAGTCCGTGGCTCCTCAACGTTTCATTCATGTGGAGAGCATGCAAGTCGCCACGTTCAATCCGCACTTCCGGCATGTTCGATGACAATTCAAATGGTTCCTTTTACAGCGGTACCGTATCCAATTTGCTGCAACTGCGAATGGTTCGGCAAAAAGCTCCAAACATCGTCATTTTTTTTGTTAAATTTAACTTACGAACATCTTGCATCTTGGTATTTCAGGTAATGCCTTTCGGTATTCATTTGGCACCGGCTGCTTCGTCACAATGTGGAGAATGTTGTTCAAAGTACTCTTAAACTTCGCTTTGAAACAGTCTAGCTATAAAATTGTTGGCATGTTAATTGTCATGAAATACGATTTCGAGCTCACCAATGGTTCGGTAAGGTGTTTATGTTTGTGCGCTTTTTCGCTGACCGGTAATTATTGCTTACAACTCTAGGTGTGCCTGAGGAGAATTTTAAGTTTAAGTTGGGGGCAGCCTAGTCCCTAGGCGTTCCCTCTTTCCCCTTGTCCGCGTGAAGTCTGGGAAGGAGTGGGCGAGAGAACGCCTAGCAAATATTGCCAAAATACCCCTGATTTCAGCGCAAAAAAAGCCTGGTTGGAATTTACTAGTTTCCACGCCGTATCGTGTGAAAGCTTACCGCCGATACGAAAAATCCGTATTATGGCAGTGTCCACAAACGACGGTAAGTTCTAACTTTATGAAATAACCTTTTTAGTCCGTTATTTTGCGTTGCTTTACCGTTCAAAGTTCTGTCGTGTTCATATTTAAGTTACATGTACTTCGCCGCACATTTTTTATCGTGAGCATAATTTTTGTAGATTCAGACCGAGTGCGATGTGAACACCCACCCTTTGTGCAGCAACCTCAAAGGTATATTATGCCATTATTGTAACGTACGATGTTGTGCATATTACAGTGTTGTTTATGGTGGCGTTCTCGGCGAGTCTCATTACACGAAGCTATGTTGTTCGATATTTTATGAATTTTTGGTTGATTTTTGGGTATATATGGGATGAGATAATTTTTTCAAAGGACTAGTAAAAATTTAGCGAAATAGGAAATTATAGTGAAGATTTGATGAACGTTTAAAATTGGAATTTGAAGTGGAAAATTAGTAGGTGGACACCGCAATAGTCCCCCAGCAACCTGCATTGCCCTCGTGTTAGGTGTCAACTGTCTGGTGGTGTTTCAAAACATTTTTCCTCATTAAATCCCCTCTACAAACTCCCTAAAATTTCACTCAAATTCACGTGCACCCCACCTTAAGTTCAGTTATAATACCTGGAAGATCTGAAATGCTCATTTTTAAAATATTTGAAAAGTTTTCCTCTGTTTTGGAACTACGCTGCTACTTAACAGCAGAGTCTTTTTCTAGTGGCGGACTGGGTTGAAAGAAACATGATCCTGATTGAAAGCAAATTATGAGTTTGATTAGTATTATTATTATAAACTCTCTTGCCTTTAGCAAACTATTTTAATGTGCGTCTGTGATACAGAATTTAGCCTGTCGTATTGTGCCGTGTGGCGCTAGAAAATTTGATCACATAACTATGACTCCTTTGTTTAGCTATCTGAGATGGTTTCCAGTTATGCAACAGCTTTGTTACCGGCTTGATGTCTTGGTTTATAAGTGCATGACGGGATGCGCTCCAGAGTATTTGACATCTAAGCTTGTAAGAAGGTCTGCCGTCTCAACAAGGACCACCAGGAATACCCAACTCCTGAATATACCTTGTTTACGCACTTCCAGTGGCCAAAGGACTTTTCAGTACCGAGCGACTTCCTTGTGGAACGAGCCACAGCTCACACTCAAACTGAGCGAATCCGTGACAGCGTCTTCTCGGGCGTATACTCCTGAATGTTTTTTTAGTTTGGCTTTTATCGACCATGTTAAAAATTTTCTTAGCTTAGTGTATCTTATTCCTTTGAATCTAAAAAGCCCCGAAGAAACGAGACAATAAAGTATGTATGTGTATACAGTATCAAACACGATAAGGAGGGCCAGAAATGAAGAGAATGAGCGTGTGTTTCAGGTATCTGAGTTTTTACCTTCAAGGTAAGTGGCCTCTTACTTTAGATGAAAGAAAGCCTCGCAGAACGCAAAACTAGTCATACGTCAACACCTTTACATTGCTCCATTTGTGTTGTAAAAGACTCTGTTAAGTACCAGCTTAGTTCCAAAACAGAGGAAAACTTTTGAGGTGTCATCGAAAATGAGAACTGTGTTTTGAACGCGGCGACATGCATTCTCTCCACATGAATGAGACGTTCAGGAACCACGGACTTATGTGTGATTTCTTAAATGTTTCCCGAACTGGTAGCTTTGTTTGTGGTATGTTTAAGTTATGTTACCTATACACCTTATTCCAAAATGGCAGAAAATTTATTATTCTTTTTTTTGCATGGTTATTAGCCCTCTTTGCCTCATTTTCACTTCAAAATTCTTTTGTATTTTGTACATGCTGACGAGGCAAAGAGGGCTAATTAACATGTAAACAAAAGAATAATAAACTGGTCGCCATTTTGGAATAAGGTGTATTGTAGATCCATTCAGAGCGGTTAACTTTGCTGGACTGTTTAGTTATAAATTTTCTTGCTTAGTTACCAAAAGACAGCAATTTGCATAAATTAACTGCTAGAAGATGCGACTTTTGAAAACTAATAACTGTAAATCTGCCTGATATCTCACTATCACACCTAGATAAATGTCATCTATAGAAAACATTCGAACGGTCGTGTTTGAAATCGCCTCAATAATATTATTTCAAAAAAAGATCGTCGTGAATAAAAAGTACGAAAAATCATAATTATATTTTGTCTGTGGTGTACGTTGCAAAGTTGAATTGCCTGCTAAAAGTTATGGAGTGCCCGCGGAGTTTTCAGCATCAAACGTTAAAAAAAAAGGTGGCGTTCGGGCACAGCATAATGTTAACGCCACCATATTTTATAACATGAAAATAAAATTTAAGTTAGATTTCTAATCCCGATTTTGTAACTGGTTTTAAGGGCAAAAGTTGAGGTCACGTGACCGGTACTTTTGACACAAAATACTGAAAGCGATGGCTAAGCTTAGCTGAAGAATAGGCTTAGAATGAGGATTTTAGGGAAAGAGTCATTGTCTTGGCTTTAGGGCTAAGGATCTGAGGCTTGGAGTAAGGCTAGACTGGTGGGTTAAGGTTAGGTTAGGGTTAGGGTTAGAATTTGTGTTAGGGTTATGGTTAAGTTAGGCTATGGTTAGGGTTAGGGTTAGGCTAGGGTTAGAGTTAGGGTTCGGGTTAGGTTTAGGTTTGGGGTTAGCGTTAGGGTGAAAATATGCAGTGTTCTTGCTACTACATTGCGCTTAGCTACAGCGCCAAGCTCTTAAGGTCTGTTGCGGGCTCCCCACCCGCTCCAGCTCTCCGTCATTTTCTCAGGATTTCACAAGCATTTGCAGAAGTACTATTTTCCGTGACTTCTTTCTGTTTCTAGGGTCCAAAGATTGACATTGTGGAAGTTAAGGCCACTATGAGTTCTATATCGTGCAATTGTTTTGGTATGCTATTTACCCTGCTTCTTCACATCCAAATTAGAAAAAAAGAAATTACATCGGCATTCCTGACGTTTACGACATCAATCGTTTGAGATAAAATCGACTTATGTGCTGCCAAAACGAGTGTATACTGTTCACTGAACTTAAATACTCGACGTGTGATATATAATTACAATGACTCTGGAAAATATGTAGATTTAGTCACTTGTTCACGTGTACATTGTTTGCTAGTGCCAGCTATATATGCAGCTGAGCAAAAAGCTTTCTATTATGATATACTGATTCAAGTAGCACAAAGAAGAAGAAGAAGAAGAAGAAGATGATGATGATGATGATGATGACAACGTCGTCGACGACGACGACGAGGAAATGGCAATAACTATATCAGACAATAAGAGGAAGGGGGCTACTATATTGTTTTCAACTAGTGTCGCGGTAGACCTCATCACTGCCAGTATGGTAGCGTCGTCCTAAGTCGAGGAGAAGGTTGTCCTGAGCTTTCCCAGTGGGTCTTAACTTAAAATGAAGCAAACTTTTCAGTTCATTATCCAATTAGCCTTCTGGGGTGGGTACCGATTGTATTCTCTATATACGTCGTGCACCCTCATAGGAAGTCGTTCCGCTCTTCATCCCCAGAGATGACAGTCAGATACTTTGTAAAGGAAAATTATCGGGAGTTAATTTAGCTTTGACTGCTTAGACATCCATCTTTACACACAAACGATTGAAGCATGTGTTACCTTACTTCTTTCTCTTAATTGTCGCACTGACTAACGGATTTCACCTACCGGTACAGTATAAACACCAAACAGAAAATACTCCTCAATGGCTTTCATTTGAACGTTCATGCGTGATGCATGACGATACGTTAATAGTTAGAAACACGTGTTTTGATGTATACAGGAAAAAGTTGTTTCCCATCAATGAAATCACGTTCAAAGGGACTTTTGGAGCCTCATAACACTAAGAAATGTAACACAAAATGGTCAACACATAGCACAAACGAAAAGTCATCTATCATCCCACCCCGACTGGATATCAATGTGTTGTTTACTGTTTCGAGAGTAGCAATGAGTGCATGGGGTGCAAACCCCTGAAACATTAAAGAGCCACCTTGTCGGTAGTCTCCCTCGCAGCCGCAAAAAGAAGCGACTGCTGACATCCGAACTGCACTCCTTTCTCATTGTCCTTGCGGTTTGTTTGCGGTCTTTTGAACAGACCAATCACATGCCAGAAAATCTAAATGACGTAATGTTTCGCGCGAAAATGTGGATGTGGCAGATAATCTAGCTAGTGTTACTGATCATGGCGGAGGAGACACCGAAGAAGATTGTAGATGAGGACTCAAAATGTTTCACATGTTCATCGTTGTGCCCTGGTAAAGACAAAGTATATATTTTTGGAAAAAGTTCTCACAATTTCGCTGAAATCATAAAATCGACGCTGAACATAAACGTCAACTGCTACGCTAACGACGCGAACACTAAATTGTTTGTTTGCAAGACATTGTGCTACAAGCGGCTGTTAAAGTTTCAGCGAGCTACTGAGAAAGTAGAAGAAGCTAGAAAAGAAATCCAAGACACCTTTTAAGCTAGGCCAAGAGCTAAACGCTTGATTCGACCTACAGATGGAGATAAGGAGGAAATAAGCGAATACTTGCCATCAACAAACCGAGCGAAGGCGTCGAGAACACTCGAATTTAGCTCGGCTAACAGCGCTAGCTCTACTACCACTTGTACTTCTTCTTTTGGCATTCAGCCACTGCTAGCTGGTGCGAACCCCCTTAGTTATGTCCGTGGCTTCCTATCACCGATACAGCAATTCGGTCCGAATTATCGAGTGTTTTCGCACGCTGACACAACACAAGACTTTAGGCCTCCATTGACATCAACTCCTTCGTGTTCGTCGGCAAACAGGGAAAACAGCCTCGTGGAAAATCAGCAAGTACCGGTAAGGTTATCCGTGCAGTATCCCAGCAAAAGCCTGAACAAAACGCTTCACGGGACTTACCAGAACGTTGGCAAAGCGCTCGCTCATGGAGTTCCCTCAAGAATTGCGACAGCAGTAATGAATTGCCTGCCTGTGAGAAATCACATTTTAGAGAAGGTGATGAAAGTCGTCTCAAAGGAAGTAATTGGTCTCTGTTCCAAAACAAACCCCTCGCTTGTCAGAAAAACGGGAAAAAAGGTTCTGGAGAAGTTTGACTTAGAGGGTGTTTGTAAGGAGTGGCGCGAGAGAGCTCCAGTTTTTTACTCTTTTCTTCTCACGTCTGCTGTCAACAAGAGCACGAAAAGTTCAACGTGGTTTGGAAGCCTAGCCGTTGCAGGATCTGTTCTGTTAAAACAGAGAAACTGTGAAATGAGCGCCACTGCAGCGATCATGGGTGTTCTCAAGAGTAAGGCAGCGGAGGTACGGTTTCAAATGTTACAACTTATAACTTTAATGCGTTGTTTGCTAAACGCAAGTGTTGCATAGGCAGATATGGGTGCTGCTAATTTCCTGTTCTTCGCGATCGATAGATGACATAAAATTTACCACTTACCGTTCAAAATTTATTGTTCGTGCCTAAGATGATTCCCTCTGGAAGTCTCACGAATTACAATTACATGCTTACATGTACGGTATTTATTCTGACCAAATTTCATCCTGGAGGTACTTAATTTGCCGTTTCTTTTATGCGTGTGTTTACTGTAGTTGACTCAGAAAAGCATTTAAACTTTAATGCACATGTCATCGGCTTCCCCGTGGGGTCGACCCCCGGGCTAACCAGGGGGATTGTAAAATCAGGTCAAGCAAACTTGAGGAATTTCCCTGGTGGTCGGGGAATCTCTCAAGACAAAGCCCCCAGGGTGAGGTGTCTCTCAGCTGACATGACATCCTTTTCAAACTTGTGAATTTCCCCACCCCCTAATCTTTGATCGTAAAACAATGTCAAGATTTTCCCCTACCCTCGGGCAAAGAATCCCAGCCATCTCATTATATTGCCCCACATATCTCCCTGGAAGGCCCGGGGCTCGACCCCACAGGGAAGCCGATGACATACGTATGCATAAGTTTACTGTATTGAAGTCTCGTGTTATTATTGTTGTTGTTACTATTACTATTACAGCGGTGATTATATTGCCGTGAACACCTAAAATATGTCTGGAATGTTGTGCTGTAACCAATCACAGGCGAGATCTTCAAACCACAGAAACCACAGGCAACGAACGGTCACGGAACAAATTATTTTCGTTTTATTTAACATGTTTAAGGATACAAGCTGTCTTATTAGGAATTTAAAACACCACTGCTCCCCAAGATCAGTGCTGAGGACCGCATTCAGCACATCGTTCGATTTTAGAAAGAAAAATTTAGAAGCCAACGCGACGCGACGACGACCGGCTTTCCATGTAACGACATAATGAACAATCGTGTATTCTTAGAAAAATAAATTTTCAGATATGCATTCAACAATATAAAGCCGTTGGGTTGTAACATGCGAGTTTACGGACATTTACGGAGATCCTTTTGGTAAGAAGAACTGCGATCGGAGATAATCATGTTTTTTTTTTTCTTTTGCGCGCAAAATGTGCTAATAATCGCATCCAAAGGGGACTTAAAATCTTCTTGGCTAAATCCCCTCATAACTAGTTTCCTACAGCATGTAATCCCCCAGATATCAAATGCATAAATGCCTTCAGAGAAAAAGCAAAATTATATTTTGGAAGGAATACCGAAAATTGGGCTGTTTACTTTGCGCGATGTGTCAATCATTCCATAGATGTTGAATTTGGTCGGTGGTTTTCCAGTTTGCGATCTTGCGATCAAGGAGCTTCTGCCGGCACAGTAGTTCGAAGGTTTAATCGTTAGCGCACGTAAATCCAATCCCCTTGTTCTACAAAAAAAATATTAGCGAGGATTATGTTATCAGAAACGAAAACATCGGCAAGAACAACTCTCGAATTTCAACTTTATTATTAGCTACCAAAAAAAAGAATACCGGTAATAAATTACCAATTTAGTAAATCTCCCTGACCTAACAAAAAAGTGTTAACGCTTGCTGCAATAGCCGCGAAGCAAAGGGAATCAGAAAATTCTAGCGGCTTACCTTGCAACATTGTAACTTGCGACCAGGCGTAAGTACCGATTTCGATCGTTACAAAAAGTTTGAAAATTCACACGCCAAACCGTCGCGTGCGTCGGCCCGGCACTTCGGCTTTGTAATTTATTTCAAAATCGTTCAAACCTGTATTCTTCGCTATCATAGCACACACTGTAAACAAATAGGAAGGAAAAGTAATTGTTTACTTGTAAAGAGACTGAATGTTAAAACAAAACGAAAATAATTTGTTCCCTGACAGATAGGAAACCGTTCGTTGCCTGTGGTTTCTGTGGTTTGAAGATCTCGCCTGTGATTGGTTACAACACAATTAACATTCCAGACATATTTTAGGTGTTCACGGCAATACAATCACCGCTGTAATATTACTATTAATCTGACGTTGCTCAAAAAGCATAGCAAATAATTTCTTCCATAATTTTTCTTCATACATGTAACACTTTTTTTAATACAGATTGAAATGCATACATAAACCTTATGGCTCTGTGATATTCCCTTTTTACTCAATAGGCCAGCCTATGTAGATTCAATAAGCTGAAGTTTACAAACTCAAACCGGCAAACTTTGAGAACTCTGGATACACTGGGTGAAAACCATGATAGCTATTTGAAACAGACGAGGGAGAGGATTAAAGGAAAATGAAGATCTGCACCTGCTTAAGGAGAAGATCAAGAATTTAAATGATGTGCATGCTACTCACCTTTCTTCTGCATCAACATGTAACTGCAATGAAGAATTGTCTGTACTGAGGAAACAGGCATTTGATTTGGAGAAGTCCACTCATCCTGGTTTTGTGATTTCATTTGACAATTTGGATATTCAATTGCAAACGAAAAATCACAAAAACAAAACCGGGATTACCACTGGGTCAATCATCAGATGATTGAGAATCGTGTCCCTGGGGCCCATCTAAAATCGAAAGGACCAAAGGCAAACCTCGAAGAAGTTTCAAAAATCAAGTTTCTTCCTACTCTAGATGACCAACAGCGACAACGGTCCAACTATATCATACTCACAGCACGGATCCTGGTTAACTACTTTGATGCGTTGGTTCCTCTGAAGGATGCATGCATCTTTCATATCCCCCACAAATATACAAATGAGATGGCTCAGAAGTCGAAGAAGGTATTTTTTTTAATGTGTAAAAGTATTACCTGGTATACACCTTAATACAACCTCTGACCCACACCATGAATATTGACATGTACATTTATATTAGGGAACAAGTGTTTTGCTTTTCTTAAGGTAATGAAGATTAACACTCCAAAAAAGTAGGATTGGATCATCAATTTTACAGAAATTATTTTTAATTGCTTTTTACTGTGGCTAATATATGTCAATGTATGAGAACAATATGTAAATGAATGAATGAATGAATGAATGAATGGATAAGTAAATAAATAGATAGATAAATGAATAATAATAATAATTAATAAGTAAATGAATAAATGATTGAATAAATAAATAAGTGATTCAAAAAGTATGAATCAAGAAATAGTTAGATAAGAGGTTTGGCATTCATGCATAAGGGTTTGATGTCCAGTAATGTTAGAATTTTTACTAAGATACATGGCTACAAAATTGTTTTAGTGACCCCATCATACTCTATATGCTGTGGTATGTTTACTGCCCTGGTAAGGTTTTCAGATCTTTCACTAAATACTTGAAGTGTTATCTCAATGTAATATTATTTACTTTGCAGATTCCACTTGGCATCATCTTCAAAAATGAGAACCTCAATGAAGACATGGTGTCCATCCTGCAGCAATTCTTTTCTTACCTTCCAAAAACCGGTGATGGTGGCGTCGATGGTCAGCTATTCTCTGGTGACCAGCTAACAGTCGAAAGAGCAGTTAATGTCATTTCCTCAGTAGCAAATGGTTTTACCCCAGAGGATCGTTTGGAAGGCATTAACCTTCAACTGGGTGATTGGCATGCTGCCGTGAAAGTTCTCAGTGTAAGTACCACAACCAAGGCAATATTAGTTTAGATTAACTTTGTCAAATGAACATTATTTTTCTGTTTTTTTTTTTTTTTCAAGCTAGTTTATTCTGACTGGTGTTTGTCTGCCCAGATTGTTTTTACTCAGGCATTTACATGTAATAATAATAGTAATAATAATAATCATCATCATCATCATCATCATCATCATCATCATAACCATTTTTGTTAAAAACAATAATAATAATATTAATAATAATAATGTTATAACTATTATATATAATAATAATGAAAGGCATTCTGATTGATATCTTTGATACAAGTAACTTAGCATATTATTGGAATGTCTTCCATGTTTACCTGATACCTAACTAACACTTTATCAATACTAATCATAAGTTTTTTTTTTCAACAGCTGATATACTCCAGATTCTTCAGTGGCAAGTCAGATTCAGATCTTTGCACCCTTTTTTCAGACCGCACACTTATCAACAGACGGAATGTAACAGGTGATCCTCATTCTTCGTACCGAGCAAATAGGGACTTTCTCCATGTCATCTTCCGGTCACGAGTGATCACGGCTGCAATGAAAGTGTTGGGGTTCACTGACAAGACAAGTGCCCCAGCACACTACCCCCTGCCAAAAGACATGGTGAAAATGAGAAAAGCCCAGAAACTTGAGTGTCTCCATGGAATCTCTGAGAAGGTGGTAGATTCTTTCATTTTCCAGTCGGGTGCAGAAGTACAAAATCTAGTGGATGAAGTTTTGACTGAAGAAGAGAAAGATATTTTGCAGCAGCAAGAACTTACTGCTGAGGGGAGATTTCCCTGCAGATTCCCAGGGTGCAACAAGTCATTTAAGTACAATGGAAAAACAAGAAGAAATCATGAACTGTCCCATGATCCACCAGTTCAGGTTGATGATTCCACCTCACTGACCACATCTTCACCTGGATGCACAACTCATCTGAGAGAGACGAAAGCAGGTGATGATGTGTACAACTATAACTGTGCACTCATGACAGATTGCTTTCTATTTTTCAATTTTCTTGATGCTATTAAAGAAGGAGATGGGGCACGAATTATGCGGCAATACAAATACATTATGCTTCATTGCAAGGCAGATGGATCGCACAGCACAAAGTATGCACTGGAATGTTTGTACCAGTTTTTCCTGGTGCATGCACTTTTATCCCAAAGAGACAGTGAGCGGTTTGTTTGGAACCGCTCTGTTAACAACAGTGGTAAAAAAGGTGCTAATATCCCATTTGATGAAGACACAGAACATGACAACAACGCTGTAAAGCATTCGCAATCTTGGGCCTAATGTCACTGAGAAGGCTGTTATGCACGAAGTCCAACAGCATCGATACTGGGGAACCTTGATGATAGCATCAAGCGAATGTTGCCATCGGGCAAACATTCCCATGGACGTCTGGAAAGGGACCTAAATGAGCTCATTAAAAGAGCAGTTGAATTAAAAATATTCACTGAAGTTGAGGGTCGCAGCTACAAAACATTCAACGGCTTCAAGAAAGATAGGCTTGCCAATTTGGATGCGTCTAGCTTGCACCAGTGGATAAAGAAGCATAAGAAAAACATTATGTGGGGAATTAGGGCAAGATGAACATTACTTTAAATTTGCAAATTAACCAGAGATCTTGACAGGAAACATTTTGTTCTTCAACTGATTTCAATTTATGATTATACTTAGTGAAAAGGAAAAAGCCATAACATTTTCAGGGGTTTTAGCTTGCATTTTTGCAAAATCTTGCATCTTCACCCCATCACATGGGGAGGTTACAAATTTTTTATTTGCACCCCAACCCCCTCCCCCTCCTAAATATGGTAGGAATCCAAACCCTCATTTTTTGTTAGCGCATTTTGATAAGTGAAATCAAGAACCTAAATTTTGTAGGCTTCTTTGAAGGAAAACTTTACAAAAAAAAAAACGCTCCACCCTTAAGGGTAGTGCAGACAAAAAATGGAACATCACATAACCACTTAAGTCCCCTTTTTCCTTCTGGGATAACCACAAGCTGTTCCTATTACTGTTAGTGACAATGTTGTTGTTAAATAAGTTTGTACAATAGAATCTGACTTTTCTGACGAACCCTTAGTTTCTTTAGTTTCAATGAAAAATGACATCCCTTTCCCAGGCTGTCCCAGAAATGAGAAATTCCCTTTTCTCGTGAAGGTTTAAATAAGTCGAATTCTAAAAAGTTGTTCACAAAGGGACAAAATTTAATTCAATGTCTCTCACAGCAGTTTAAGACACTTTAGTTGTATTGTCATCAGATGATGACATGCAAAAATGTTCAGACATTTCAGACATTAATATTGGGAGATGTACATGTAACAAAAAACTGAACAGGTTACATTTCAATGGCCACATGTCATGTACATGTAGTTCCGCGTTGTGTTTCATTTGAACAGTAATTATTGTGTGGCCATTGAAATGTAACCTCTAGTATTTAAAGATACTTCTTTTTCAATATTCTGCTAAATTTGGTTACTTGTCACTTTTGACAGGAAATAAATCACAATATTTTCCAGCACCTATTAATTCACCTTTGTCGCAGTTTCATTATACTAGATGATCCAAATTCATGGCCTCAACAGTTGCCAATACAGCTGAAGGTACTTCTATTTCTTGTGAATTATTGCACACAGGTTCTTGTTCTAGGAAAGAGTCTTCGAGTTGGGAAAGAGACAAATTGTCTAAGATCATGTCAAATAAGTCATCATCTTGGAGAAATTCATTCCATTCATCAAGAAGCTCCTCGTCCAAATCATATTCCTTGTCCTCTAAAGGAGTAGGGTCAGATGACTGCATGCAAGAACCCACATCATTAAACACTTGGCCGAAAACTGTAAGAATCTCCAGTGCATGCTGCATATCCCATATCTCCACAAATTTGTAAACATCAGATAAACTGAAAATTCTGTCTAAATTATCCAAAACTTGTGTGATTTGATGCTTTGAGAATCCTAGCATAAACTGTAAATTTGTGAGTGTCCTCACATCCCCGTGAGCT